>MVGT01000754.1:460895-559992 GCA_002174775.1 Macleaya cordata
TTGCCACAGAAATATCAGTATCTTGAATATTGATGTGCAGGCCTATCGGAGAACCGAACCAAACTCGCCTCGAAAAATGACATTTAAGAAAAAGATGGGTAGTAGTCTCAGAGCATTCAAAACACAGTGGGCATAGATCAATGGCTGAAGATATATGAGCAGCTATCCGAGATTTCAAAGCCAAACCATTCTGAAGTACACGCCATAAAAATAATTGCACTCTAGGGGAGAGACCTTTTAATTTCCAATACTTACTCCAATCAAACTCTGGTGAATAAGTCGATGAGGAAGGAGTATTTTGTAGGAGACATTGGTATGCTGATTTGGCACTAAAATCACCAGAAGGTGTTTTTAACCAAATAATCTTGTCATCAATTTCAGAAGACGTAGATAGCCTGATTTGCAAAATAGCATTGGCTTCAAATTCCGGGAAACAGTACTTAATTAATTCTTCATTCCAAATATGAGATTGGGAATGCATTAAATCACAAACACGGAACACAATAGAGTGAGCATGAGCATACCCTTCAACTCGAAATCCAGGCAAACCAGGAACCCAAGGATCCAGCCACACTTTAATGTAATGACCAGATCCAACACTCCAACAAATGTTTTCTTTCAATAAGTCACGTGCATGAATTATACTTTTCCAAATAACTGACGATCTAGAAGAGCAAGTGGTAGTCCAAAATGAACCATTTCTCAGATACTTAGCAGTAAGAAATTGAACCCAAAAAGCATCTCCATTAGTTAAGAACCTCCAACCTAATTTAGCAAGTAGAGAAAGATTGATCTTTTCTGGATCACGAATCCCTAACCCACCCTCTGACTTTGATTTACAGAATTGAGACCAAGCAGTAAATACCATCTTTCGATCATTTGTAGAATGATTCCACCAAAAATTCCGATATATAGATGTTAACTTGCTCAAAACAGCTTTGGGTAGTTCATAGGATGACAGAAAGAAAACCGGAATTGATATAAGAGTGGATTTAATCAAAGTAACTTTTCCTGCATGTGATAGGACTGCACTCTTCCAACCTTTAAGTCGTGAAGAACATTTAGAGAGAAGGCCATCAAAAGTGGCACATCGAGATTTAGGCAGCAGCAGATGATGCCCAAGATATTTATCAGAAATATTCATACGTTGAACTCCAAGCACATCAATCAGCTGATCACAAAGAGACGAGTCAACCTTGGGACTAAAGTAGATTGAAGATTTGTCAAAATTGATCACCTGACCTGACCACAAACAATAAATTTCAAGCATTTCCTTCACAGTAACTACGGAGTTCTCATTAGCATACCCAAATATTAACAAATCATCAGCGAACATCAAATGAGATAGGGACGGAGCATAACGATTGATTCTGATACCGTGATAAAGATCATCGCGTTCATAACAATAAATGATTCTAGATAAGACCTCTGAACACATAATGAATAAATAAGGAGATAAAGGACAACCCTGTCTCAAACCTCTTCCTGAAGAGAAATTACCTTTTGGTTCACCATTAACCAGAATAGAGAAAGTGGGTGTAGTAACACATTGAAGAATTAGATCGTGAGATCTGCCACGAATACCAAAACCATTTAGTACAGAACTTAGAAAGGACCAATCAACTCTGTCATATGCTTTGGACATATCCAACTTCAACATGAAAGCCCCCTTCTTTGCAGAAAATTGTTTCATGGAATGAACTATTTCATGCGCAATCACGATAATATCAGATATTTGTCTTTCGGGAACGAAAGCATTTTGAAACTCTGAAATTAAATTTGAAAGAAAAGGCCTCAAACGAAAAGTTAGTAATTTTGTCACAACCTTATAGAGAACATTGCATAATGAAATAGGACGAAATTCAGCAGGCACAGCTGGTGAGGTAACTTTTGGAATCAAAGCAATAAACGTATGATTAAGCATATCAGGAAAAGAAAGAGTCCGAAAAATATTCTGAATAAAAAGCACTATATCTTGACCTATTACCTCCCAATTTCGCTGAAAAAAAATCGCTGGATACCCATCAGGCCCAGGAGCCTTGAGGGGACCCATTGATTGTATAGTAGCAACAATCTCTTCCCCTGATGGAATCGTAAAGAGTAACTGATTTTGCTCCTCAGAAATAGGATTAGTGGTGAATTGAAATGAAGGAATAACACTCTGAGATGGACTTGCAGAAAATAAGGAAGAAAAGTGAGTGATGAGGCGATGGGCTATAAGATCCAAGTCAGATGTCCAGGATCCATCAGAGAGTTGCAAAGCTCGGATGGTATTCTTTCTACGACGATTCGTTGCATGAATGTGAAAATACTTAGTGTTTCTATCATGCTCTTTAATGTGCTGACCATGGGCTCGCTGCATCCAAAATGTTTCTTCATGAAGAATGAGATCATTAATTTTGTTTTGCAGAAATGAAATAGTCTGGATGTTAGCATCAGTTGGTGGAAGTGATTGAAAGTGAAGAAGATCCCCCTTTAACTTCTTAATTTCTGCACTCAAGTACCCGAATTTTTCACGACCCCAAGAACAAAGCTTCGTCATCAGAGATTGAAGATTAGGTAACACAGCCAAATTTGAAGAGCCATTACGAATCTCCCTCCAAAAATTAATTAAAGAGTCTTTGAAAGAATCACTATGCAACCAATGAGCTTCAAAGCGAAGTGGACGTCGAACCTTAGGCTGACGGGCAGAGGTATTCAACAATATGGGGCAGTGATCTGAATTAATATAAGGTAAGTGCAAAACTGTGGCAGATGGATATAATAAGCGCCAGTCCGAGGTTGAGTAAGCTTTATCTAATCTTTCTCGAATATTAAATTGAGGGCTTCGATTGTTCGTCCATGTGTAAGCTGGACCATTATAACCTAGATCAATAAGGCCACAATCATTTAATGTTTCGTTAAAAAATTCCACGGCCTGTAAATCAACTTCAACACCCCCAAATTTCTCATCAGCAGAAGATATTGCATTAAAGTCTCCAATACACAACCAAGCAGTAGTTGAACTGGCAGCAAAATCAGTGAGAGCTGACCAAAGTTGTCTTCTCTTATGGCGTTGAGGAGGACCATACACAAAGAAACAATGCCACGCTGGTTGAAGAATATCAGGTTGTAACTTCATCTGTATATATGAAGAGGATGAGCTAACAATCTCACCATTAATCCAGGAGTCCCAACAAAGCCACAAACCTCCTGATCGCCCCGCTGCAGGAATAAAAAAGAACTCATCGAAACCTAACTTGGATAAGACTGATTGAGAATACTTAGAATTAGACTTAGACTCGGAAACAAATAAAATATTGGGACGAGTAGACCGGAGAAATGAACGAAGAGTACGGACTGTCGGGTCATTCCTCGCACCCCGACAGTTCCACGACAGAACTAACATTGGCCTTGCGACTGTTTAGGGTCAGCCGCCACCACCCATGGAGAAGAGTCATGATCAGAACCAATTAAAATACGCTTCGACGGAGGTTCAGTGCTCAAATAATCAAAGGAAGAAGAACGCTTACGAGAGAGTGAACTATCAGCAGTATATGCAATGGTAGATGAATGATGAATAGAACAAGCTAGCCGTTTTAAGCGATGTCTTTGAGGACCTCTACTGCTGACTAAAGGAGAAAGGTTGGAGGTCTGAACCAGAGGAGAAGCCACGGGAGACAAACAAGTGGTAAAGATAAGAGATGATGGTGAAAAGTGAAGTTCTGGAGTGGGGATTAATTCTGAAGGGATAGGAAACTTAACTGGGGGGGAAAGTAGATTATGAGGGACTAGGGTTGAGCAAGGAACACGTGGGATTTGTGGGGTCTCAATAACTATCTTCGAAGATTCCATCAAATCAGTAATCATCGGATCCGATGTGGTAACTAACACCTCATGAATATCGGGATTTAAAATACAATCTTGTTCAACAGGAATTACGGGATCATGAAGAGCGGGAGAATTAGAATTTTGAATTATATCCGAAAGGGACCCGGATCCATCATCACCAATACCCGGATCAGAGACAACATCAGAGGAAAGTGCTGTTGTCGACTGTAAACGGGGTCTGCGTCTGTCATTATCTTTCTTCTGATGGGAATCAGGAGCTCGAATCGAATCATCAAAACGTGGTTTAAGAAGATCCTTGAAAAGCTCCTGCTCATGCAGAGACCATGATGTAGATAACTTGGACGAAAATTCTAAATGCTGAACACATAAACGCATAACATGTCCCAATCTACCACAATAGAAACAAAATTTAGGAAGACGTTCATACAACACAGTAACTGAACAGCCCGCTACATCATCCATTGACAAAGGAATTTTTCGTTTCAAAGATTTATTCATATCCACCAAAACTTTAACACGTGCATAGCGACTCCATTTCCGAGCATCACGATCTAAAATAGGTCGAGGAACACCAATTTCACTAGCCAAGATTGTGACCGCCGTAGGGGAGAGATAATTGAAAGGAAGCCCATGAAGTTGAACCCAGAGATCTGTTTTTGAGAAGGTATATGCAGCTGGGGGCTTATTTTGTACACATCTTTCAATCACTAGCAGATCATCCTTAATACTCCACGGAGTATTAAACATAACACGATCCAACTCTTTCTGATCTTCAAAACGAACAGAAAAGGACCCTTCATAAAACTCACTCACGAAAATAGATTTCTTAATGTCCCATAACTTAGATAAGACATCGCACAGGTTACCCGGGTTAAAGGTTCTTGAAGAATAGGGTTTAACTAATAAACAGGTCCTCCAATCAGATGGGTTCACTCCGTCACGAGCCGTTAAAGCAACAGGAATGGAAGAATCAAGTGAAAGAAGAGAAGACATCTTCTCCAAAATATCATCAAACGATTCAGCCATAATGGAACAAAAGAAGGAGAAAAACGAAAACCGGAAAAGTAGCAAACAAGTTTAAATAGGATGAAATGGGCTAGAAGGTGAAAGAGAGGAGAGAATTGAGAAAGGAAGAAGAAAGGAGGAGAGGAAGGCAGAAAGAAGCAAAACCAGTCACTAAAAGCGAACCATTAGGGTTCGGAGAGAGTCGCCATCAGAGGCTAAAATGCATACTTGTTTGCTAAAATGCTTCACCAACTCCAATATTTGATCACTCGGCTATGAACCATATATTGTGCGAGAATATTCTAAATGATACTAGATTAGTGAATTTTGTCATTTAGATTTTAGGTATCATACAAAATGGTTAACTCTATTACTCGTGAACTGATGCTAGAAAAGAGTAGTTCGAATGTGACTGATAAACATTAGCCAGGCTAATCTATTTACAAATCTTTTAAGTTAAACAGGTGATAAGTAAACTAAAAAGTTACAAAAATTTTCTTCTTAATTAAATTGCTTATTAGATTGGATAATGCTACATAGGACCGAAAATTGGTTGATAAAAAGTTTGACCGAAAATCTTGTGAGGTCCACATAGGCACGATCCAAGGGCTGAGGTTTTGTGAAGATGTTATTCCCACCATGTATCCTAACAAAAAATTAGCTCATTCTAAAATTTTTAGTCACATCAAAAGTTGATTGGAAGTCCTTACCGTTGATTCTATATTGTTAAATTTTCATCAATGGTTAAAATTAAAAAATTTAGACCTAAAACGATTTAATCTCGTCTAATTATAACAATGGCAAAAAGTTAAATAAACTAACTCTTTTCTCAGTCAAATCAATTTTTTCTTTATCTATACTATTAATTAAACCAATTATATTTTTGAGGCTTTTTATGTTCAAAACCCTTAGAAATAATTTTTTCTCAGAAAATATATAAGGATATTATTGTAACTTTTAGACATTTTACACTAAATGCTCATCACTTTCTTAAATCTCTCTACCATTTTCTCTATCCAACTCCTTTATTTAATTTCTCTATTATATTTTCCTATCATTCTCTCTTTTTCTCCTTACAATTGTCTCTCTATCTCTTTTTTTTCTCCCCACAATTGGTTACAGCGTAAGAAACATGTATAACACACATGCACGATGCTTGTTTAATGATATAAATATTCTCTTTTTATTTTCTTTTCCGTAAACCAAGTCCTCTTAAAATCTGGTCCCATCTCTTGAAATATTTAACCCACGACTACGATGTAGCGACTTCATCTAAATGTGTATAAGATGCATGAAATTTTTACCCAATTGTTTGTTTTGTTGACCAGATTTTTGACTGAATTATTTGCCGAGTTTTTCCTCACCAAAACTAGTTATACAAGAATATTACAAATCGCTGTTTATTCTCGTATGTCAAATTGTTAATTATGGAGTTGACAACACAATCATAATAAAATAGTTTGTCTAATTTATAAAATTAATATATTATTTTGTGAAATATGTATTATAGAGTAGGCGAAATCAACTGGTCTTTAGGTTGAATTAGCAAAAAGATAAGTTAGCTGAAATGTCCGTTGCCATTTGCATCGAAAATGTATAGAAAATTAGACCTATGATGGTTAAAATATTACAGAAGAGAAGTCATTATATAGACCAACATAATTACATGGACAATCTTCCGTAACAATACTATGACCGTAAAATTTTGAATCCATAACCTCACAAATTATGAGAGGAATGCCATTCAATCCTACAAGCGATTGTTGGCTATTTATAATATCTAGAGAGGTTTGCTAGAATAACACTATAATTTGACACAAGAATATTACATCCGAGCTGAAATGAATTTAATGTTTTTTCAGCAATTGTCATGATTGGTTTCCAATCAATAAAGTAAGCAGATGTAATATTTAGGGTCAAAATCTGGTGTCCCTACAACTGAATGCCCTTTGAGCACAAAGGGGTGTTCAATAAATCAATAATGATTTTTGGACCTGACGCTTTTACAAAATTGGTATTGGATGATTATGTGGTAGGGTAAGACCCATCACTTTTTCCTTCTAAAAATATTTTGAAGGAGTTTCCAACTTACATGTAGGGGTGTCAATTGGTACCCAAAAACCCGGAACCGAACCGGTACCGGAACCGTTTTTTGCGGTTCCGAGACCTCACTTTGTGGATTCGATAAATTTCGGATCCATTTCGAATCTACCCGTTTTGGATCCGAAATTTTTTAGATCCACCCAACGGGTACCTGCGGGTACCCGGTTCCGTATAAATTCTATAATTTTATAGTTTAATTTACTATTATATAACAATTTTTTAATTTGTTTAACTTTTTTTTAATTAAAAAAAAAGAAACCAATGACTATTATTTAACAAATTTTATAATAAAATAAATTTTATAATTGAATAGAATATGAAAATACAAAATACAATTAGGTTTTGTGTGAAAAAAATAAAAAATAAAAACTTAAAACGGGTATCGGATACCCGCGGAACCTAGCGGTACCAGATTCGGAACCACCAATTGAGGTTCCGGAACCGGAACCGAAAGGATTCGGAACTGCTTCATATTAACGAGACCGGATCTGGAACCTTTAGGTTCCGATCCGGAACCGACCCGTTGACACCCCTACTTACATGGTAGTGGGAACGATCATGCTACATAAACGTTTGGCACTAATTCGGGCAACCAAAAAGCAGAATAAATATACTTAAAAATTAGAACAGTCGTTTAAGTTAAAGAAAAACAAAAGTTGATCAGGATTCAGCCGTGCTCCCAGCTAATAGCTATAAAAAATAGAAAAAATGATTTAAACTGCTTGGGCTCTTACTTTTTTGGAACGTCTAAAAGACTAACCGTAGGATCCTAACGATATTACCCACTTGAATGAACTGGCAAAACATCCTACGGGTAAGAACTCAGGCGCTGCGAACAAAAGTAATTGCGGTCGGCCATTCCGAATCAGGACTACAAAAAATAATAAATAAAAACATTAGGTGGATGACACGTGGCGTATTTTGTCGACGTCGAAAATTCTAGTACCTGACGACATTCGCCACCGCCCAGACGCCCACCTTTTAAAGGTGGGTGGGTATCGGGAATATTGGCCAAAAGCGACCACGTTCTAATTAGCCATCTAAATTACCTAAACAACCTTGATTAAGTAAGAAAATTATTGAAGTGTCTTTCACTGTTCAATTTTTTTATTTTTTTATCAATTAATAAGATAAAATTAAGGAAATAAAACTAAAATTATTAGTTGTTCATTAATTTATGCATTTGAGAATCAAATTTCCAAAGGATTACAAAATATGATTAGAATTTTTAAATGAATGCATATATTTGCATTTATGTGCCAATTTTTATTGAGTGTTGTTATTGACACTTAAGTTTTTTATTAGTTGTGGCCTACACTTAGGGGTATCCATAAATCTATTACTTTTATCCCATTTTGATTGAAACTATGTCATTTCTAAATATTTATTTTTCTTTTTAATAATAAAAAAAATATTTAACCTAAAAAATTAACCCGACCTTTTTCATTCTTTCATTCCCCTCTTTTCATCTTTCCTTTTTTCTTCTCTAAAACCCTAGCGGCCGTTCTTCAAATCAAGCGTCTTATTTTTTATTTCGAGAGAATCCATCGGAGGAGAAGGGCAATGGCTAGGTCGAAGCAATTCAATCCACCCCCTCCACCACCATCTGACGAAGAAGAAGAGTAGCCTTCGTTTTTCTTTCTTAATCTTCTTTTTTGCTGGATAATAGTCTTTACAACTCGTTAATCTCCATTTCAATAGTAAAGATTTGAATCTATTAAATTGTACCTCAGCAATGATTGATTGGACTTGAACACCTAGACTTGAACACCTGGAATTGAAGATAACTCTTTTACACTAACGCTCGCCCGTGGATGATGGAGTCTTGATGGGAAGGCTCGTCCTCGGGAGGATGAGACTCGACACTAAGGCTCGCTCGTGGATGAGGGAGTCCTAGGTGCAGGACTCGGCCTCGGGCGGGTGAGTCTTTGCATTAGGACTCGTCCCTGCATGGCCGAGTCCTGTTCGTGTGCCCTAAATTTAAATCTCGTTTTTTTTTACAAAATAACAATAAAAATTTAAAAAAGATTGTGACAATACCTTCGAAAGATGTGATTGTGAATTATTTACGAAATTTGAGGAACCAACTCTCATCAATTGAGTTTTTTTACAGATCTCACTCATTAATGGAGTTTTACTAAACATAGAATCATCCTCCATGAAAATTTGTGTGACCCTACTGCATAAGGGATTTAATGCTCGGATGCTTGAGGCGGAATCAACAACGAAAAATTCGTTGATGATGGAGCGAATAAATCCGTTAAAGGTGGAGTCGATTTTTTCATTTTTCTCTTTCACCTAATCTTTTAAGTTCTAATAAATATTTTTTTAATTATTAATAGGTTAAGAAATAGTTTAAAAAAATAGAAAGAAAAGCCACCCCCAATAAAAAATATTTTTATATTAAATTAATTAAAATTAAACAAATTTAAGCCACAACCTATAAAAAACTTAAGTGTCGATAACAATACTCTTTTTATTTTACTAACCCTCCAAGCTGAGAGAGGTTTTACCAACTAACTGTCTTGGGGTTTGTTTTCTAGTCTTACAGTTTATATATATTTACATAGTTGTTTTCGCTACACATGTTTTAAAATTTTTATATTCCTGATTGTATCTATTATGATATGTATTTTCTGATATTAAAAATACGTAGAATAAAACTTATATTTCATATTGTAACCTAATTTTTTTTTAAAAATTTGAAACACAAATAATTGTGATTGTGGTAAAAAGTGGATGCCACATAGGAAAAAGAGAATTTTGACCCAAAAAACTCTTCCGATGTTAATGTGAAGATAAATTTGAAAGCTGATGTGGCAGTTGAATGGTATTCAGATTTGTTGAAGAGAAAACAAAGAAAAAAATCTTGTGTTTTTATTTATTTATTTTAAAAAAAATAGATTTTATTCTGATTTACTGTCTAAGATGCAAAGACATTGTCTAGTCAATTATCTAAAAATAAGTTATGGACTTCACAATGTCTTCCCAGTCCACCACGTTAGCTTCCAAATTTATCTTCACATTAGCATTGGAGAAGTGTGTTTTTGAAATAAAATGTCTATTTTTTTTCCTACGTGGCATCCACTTTTTACCATATTCATGATTGCATTGGAGATGCTCTTACCATCCAAAAATTTGTTGCTATTATTTAATAATTATGGAAAATATAATGACTTTTTTTCTAAAACATAATGCTTACCATCTAGCATCATTACAATTTGTTGTAACAATATATTGCCGTGACAAGTATAAAATGTTTTCATAAGTAAAATGCTACTCTCTCTTCTTCTTTTTTCTTCTGGTAAACAAGAAAATGCTACTCATTCCCCCAAATTCATCCCCATACTTTTCCTTAATAAGGCAATTAAAGATTTAAATGTATTTAAGATTTTGTATTGAATGTGTAAATTTTCAATTACCACATCAGAGGAAAAAGCATTGGGGGATGAATTTGGAGGGTTGAGTTGCATTCCTTTACATAAAAAACAATTAATGTTATATACTCATATCAATAACTTAAATTGGTTATAAATATTACGTATTCAAGGCTTGTTTGGTACACTGTGAATCTTTGCAAAATGTAAATATTCAGGGTTCATAGTGGTTACAAGTATTTGGTGAGGGTATCTAATAGCAAACATTTGTAGGGACAATCAATACACTCACAAAATAAGCAATTGAAGAAAGAAAGAAAAAATTAGTTGAGAAAAACATAATGAATTTGATGAGAGCATCTAATAGCAAATATTTGTTAGGACTTGCAGTGGCCTCAAAATAAACAATCGAGGATTGTTTTATTTTTGGTAGAGGAAAACATGATGAACTGTGAATATTTGCATTTTCCAAAGATTCACAGCACCAAGCAATCCTAAAAAGACCAGGAAGGGTAGTTTAGTCATTGGATGTTTCTAAAACATTGACCTAAACTTTCCTAAATCCTAAGAGAGTATTGACAAGAGACAGCAAAGGCTCAGAGAATATGATCTTTTTATGAAACAAAGGCCTGCTTATTGGTTCTTGGTTTTTGGTTTTCTGTTTTGTTAAGTTAACCAACCAACTTCTTGTTTTTTCATTAAAATCACTGGACACTAGTTTTACTTTTGTTTCAAAAATTAAAAATTTCAAAGCTTCTTTACTTTGTTTTTTTTTTCTTTTTCTTTTCTCACTTCTCTTCTTATTGCCAGACTTGAAAGACTTGACAGTTCAGAATTAAAAACAAAAACGAAAAAAAAAAAAAACAAACAAAGAAAACAGAGAGAGGAGTCCAAGTCCAGCAATATGGGATGATGATGGGAAGAAAAAAGCAGCTAAGAATTTTTATCATAGCTGCTGATTAAAACCCCACCGGTTAACTGGTAAGTTATCGATCATCTGGTTCAAGGAGAGTCAATTTTTTTTCCTTTTTTTGACATAAAAAAAATTCAAATTTTTTTTTTAAACTTGATTAGGATTTTTCTTTTTGGGTTTTTGATTTCTGGGTATCTACGATTCTTGCTTATTTTTTCATGCTTCAAGTTTTTTTGAGTCAATTTCATCAGTTTTCTATGTGGGTGTTGTCGATCAGGTAGTTCTCATGCAGTAAGGTTTTGTAGAAGTTGGAATATTTTTTTATTTTTTTGATCTGTTGTAGAAGTTGGATATTAATTTGTTTTTTTTTCCATGGGTTTTTTAAGTGATCATTTTTTTTTAATTACTTTATAGCTTGTTGGATTACCAGTTTTAAGTTTTCAGGATATCGGAACTAAATTTTGGATCATAATATCTCTGATCATGTAGTTTTGATGCTTTGAAAGCAAAGACTTCCATATGATTCCCTGATTACTTTTTTATTTGTGTTCTGTTGATCAGATTTTATTGCTATAGAAGAAAGCTACAATTTTTCTACCATGAACTTTAATTATCTGTGTTGTTTTGTTTGAACAAACATGAACTTTAACTATCTGAATCCATTTGGTTCTTTGATCTTGGTTTCTATTTGATTCTGATTCTTAATTATTTGATCCAATATCAGGCTGCCGCCTAATCGGAAAAAAAAAATAGTATATATTTGTTCTCTAGGCTGCAATCATGGCGACCTTGAAACACGCTGAGTCAAGACGGATGTATTCATGGTGGTGGGATAGTCATATAAGCCCAAAGAATTCAAAATGGCTTCAGGAAAATCTTACAGGTATATATTGCTTTCCTTTTTCTTTTCTATTTTTAAGTTTTGCTTGGTGAATTTTTTTTTTTTAAATTGAAATACATATATAGTTCAAATCTCTTATATGTAATTTTTCATTTGGATTAAATTTAGCAATTTTACTTCCATTGTTAAAGGATATGAATATGAATGAGATGGAGTTGATTTCTGTGGTTCTGGTCCTTCTGGATTCTCAATCTAGAGTGACAAGAAATTTTTTATTCTGAATGGATTCTGTTTTTGAGTTTGCCTTGATGATTAGGTTGTAGTCTCAGTGGTGAAGTTATGGACTGGTTTTCTCCAAATAGTGCATCTTTCAATTTCCAATCCCTAATTTGCCTTTTGCCCTTATGTTCTTACATGTTGACCATTTGGTGAATTTGTGAATTGTGAGTTCTTGAGCCATGAGTTAGTATTTTGATATCCTAAAAAATGAGATTTACAAGATGAGTATCTTGGTTTTCCATTGGCAATATTGAACAAATAGGGAACTTTTTTCTAACTCTGTTACATCAAAGTATCAAACAGTTGACCCAAATTTTGAGGATTCCTGCCATAACTTTTGGTGAATTCTGTTTTTCTTCTTACTACTAGCTTATTTACTTTTCGAAGGAAAATTTGATTAGGAACTTGAATTAACCTTTAATATATATACATTTTAATTCAATTTAGTTTATATAATATGACACCCATATTGGAATATTATCCCTTTGATGGCCTACTCTTCAGCGATCAGCGTCAGAGCATTTTCCAAAGGGAGCCAATGTTAGATATTCTCTAAAGCTTGAGCCTTTCGACAATGTAAACAATGTTTCTGAAGTAAAATATTTGGTGTTTTGTATGGGGACATACAAGCTCATGGCACGATGAATTGAGCTACCGACTTGAAGTTCCAGAATTTTGAATTAGATGCCGAAGGAAACTAATAAACACAAAATTGATTTTGTAACATAATAATAGAATAGATTTCTTCCTCTAAGTCTACGCTGTTGAAATTTATGTGTCCATGTAAACTAGCAAAGGAAATAATGAGAAGGAGATTTTTATCCTTTTAAAGCTCCAAAGACCCATCCATTCCTGTGTGTGGAACTACTTTTTTAGTATCATCAGGTGTAACTGCTATTTGCAAAAAATAATACTATTTATGACTCTCATCTCAAGCTCAAGTAGTATGAACATGAAATTTCTGAAAGATAACCAGAACCAAGTCTGCTGAACTATTAATTATGTGCATGTATCAGAACCCAAGCATGTATGCAAGAAGAATATGGAACAGCTAAGCCAAGAATATCTACTGGTTGAACTGGATATAGTGAAAATAAGCAATCTTGATTTATCAACTGGTTCGGATGTTATTCAATTCTGTTTTCTTTTTCACTAATGAAAGAAAAGAAAAAGAAACAAAACACTAGATCACAACTTTGCTCCTTTAGCTTGAGTTTCAGAGATGTACTTGTCTCCCTAGCTTGGATTTATTTGAGGATGATTTTTGGTATAAGAGAAACCATATGATTGTTGTGGTGTCTTTTCATGTTCTATTCAATATTTTGCTTGTATTTGAGATCCTTGGCCATCTTACTCCTTGTATAAGAATCATGAAATCTGTACTATATATCATGTGTTTTTAATGACAGAAATTGTACATCAGCTTTATGATATACAATTAGCTAAGGTTGTTACATGAGTAGAAATCAACCACGGATTACTGATCAGAAAAATATTGCCTACTTGAAACAGATATGGATGCGAAAGTCAAATTGATGATCAAGCTCATAGAAGCAGATGCAGATTCGTTTGCAAGAAGGGCAGAGATGTACTACAAAAAACGCCCAGAACTTATGAAACTTGTTGAAGAGTCCTATAGAGCGTACCGAGCTCTAGCAGAAAGATATGATCATGCAACAGGGGCACTCCGCCAGGCTCATCGGACTATGGCAGAAGCTTTTCCAAACCAAGTTCCCTTTGTACTGACAGATGAGCCACCTTCAGGTTCTTCTGCTAGTGAAGCCGATCCACACACACCTGAAATGCCACACTCTATACGCGCATTCTTTGAGCCTGATGAAATGCACAGGGAAGGTTTAGGCCTGTCACCCTCGCAACTCCATGCTGGCAAACGAAACGGAGCCTATTCCGACAAACCTGATTCCACAGTGAACAAAAAAGGGCTGAAACAGCTACATGATATGTTTGGATCGGCAGAAGGGGCAGCAGAACATGGAAAGTTTGCAGAAGGAAGGGTAAGAAAGGACCAAAACTTTCATGAGGAAGATAATGGTCCCAAGGACCTCAAGGAACACGAGGTGGCAGATAAAGAACGTAGTTCACGAGATGGGGTCTCTGAACAGAATATCAAGGCCCAAGCCATATCCGAGTTTGAGCGGGTAGGTAAATCTGATGATGAAGTTCTGACTCTAAAGCAAACAATTGCAAAGTTAGAAGCCGAAAAGGAAGCTAGCCTTCTTCAATACCAGCGGACTTTGGAGAAGTTATCTAATCTGGAGAGCAAAGTCTTTCAAGCACAGGACTCCTCGAGAGAACTGAATGAGAGAGCAATTAAAGCAGAAAATGAAGTTGAAACTTTAAAGAATGCTCTATCTAAGGTAGAAGCCGAAAAGGAAGCTGGTGTAGCTAATTACCTGCAGTGTTTAGAGAGGATATCTGATCTAGAGACCAAAATATCTAGTGCCCAAGAGGATGCTGGATGGCTCAATGAGCGTGCAAGTAAAGCTGAAACTGAAGTTCAAACTCTAAAGCAAGCTCTCACCAGACTAGAGGCTGAAAATGAAGCTGCTCTTCTGCAATACAAGCAATGTTTGGAGAGGATATCTGCTCTGGAGACCAAACTCTCTCATGCTGAGGAAGACGCCAGAAAACATATTGAGAGAGGGGATAGAGCCGAAGCCGAAGTTCAATCCCTGAAGCATATCATTGCTAAATTAAACGAAGCAAAGGAAGCCGCTACTCTTCAGTACCAGCATTGTCTGGAAACAATATCTAATCTGGAAACCAAGATCTCTCGTGCCCAGGAGGAAGCCACAAGGCTTAATAATGAGATTGTGATGGGGGTTGAAAAATTTAACTCTGTTGAAGAACAGCATCAATTGTTGGAGAGAGCATATGAATCATTGCAAACAGAAGCGGACACCTTGATGCAGAAGATGGGAATGCTAATAACACATGAGCTTGTACAGAAAGATGAAGAGTTGGCAAATCTCCGGGTTCGCATGCAAGAAGAGCACCTGCGCTTCATGCAGGCCGAAGATGCTCTCATTAGTCTGCAAAATTTGCATTCTCAATCTCAGGAGGAGCAGCGATCTCTTGAATTGGAACTTGAAAATGGGTATGAGATGTTGAAGGACATGGAGCTTCAGAATAAATGCTTAGAAGATGAAATTCTGCAGCTTAAAGTGGAAAAGAAGAACCTAAATGAGCAGAACTTGACTTTTACAATGTCGATTCAGAATTTGCAAGACGAAGTCTTTGGCTTGAGGGAGGCAGAAGAGAAACTTAAAGTGGAGGTTGAACTCCGCTTGGATCAAAGAAATGCACTTCAGCAAGAGATTTACTGTCTAAAAGAAGAAATAAAGGACTTGAATGGACGACATCAAGGTGTCATCGAGCAAGTGGAGTCTGTAGGCCTGAAACCAGATTGCCTTGGGTCGTCTGTGAAGAACTTGCAAGATGAGAACTCAAAGCTGAAAGAGATCTACCAGAAGGAAAAAGAAGAGAACGTATCTCTTTTGGAGAAGTTGGAGCACATGGAGAAGCTTTTGGAAAAGATTGCCCTTCTGGAGAATTCACTGGCAGATGTGAATGTAGAATTAGAAGAACTAAGGAAAAAACTAAAGCCACTTGAAGAAACCTGCCAGTCTCTAGAGCAAGAAAAATCCACTCTTCTTACTGAGAAGGCCATCCTGGTCTCTCAACTACAGATCATCACCGAGAATCTGGAAAGGCTCACTGAGAAAAACACCTTATTGGAGAATTCTCTCTCTGATGTGAATGATGAACTTGAAGGATCAAGGGCTACATCAAAAAGTTTGGAAGAATCATTTCAATCTCTCACCAATGAGAAGTCTGGCCTTCTCACTGAAAGGGACACTCTGGCCACTAAGTTGGAAAGCATCCGGAAAAGGCTGGAAGACCTGGAGAAATGCTACACAGAGTTGGGTGAAAAACATACGCATATGGAGAAGGAGAAGGAATCAACAATTCATCAAGTAGCAGAATTACGGGCCTCATTGGATCTCGAAAAACAAGAGCATGCAAGTTTTGTCCAGACTAATGAGACCCTTCTGGCTGGTTTGGAAGACAAGATCCGTGTACTGCAAGAAGAGCATCGGTTGATGAAGAAGGAATTTGAAGAAGAACAGGATAGAGCCGTGAAATCTCAGCTCGAGATCTTCATCTGGCAGAGATTTATTAGAGAAATCGAAGAGAAGAATTTCTCTCTGTTGATTGAATGTCAGAAACACCTTGAAACATCTAAGTTATCAGAGAAACTTATTTTGGAACTGGAAAGGAAAAATCTTGAACAACAGTCAAAAGTCAGATCTTCGTCGAACCAAGTCGATAAGCTGAGAATGGGGATTCATCAGGTGTTGAAGTCACTAAAAAACGATCTAGATTACAAGTGTCCAGATAAAATTGAAGAAGATGAAAGACTTGTTCAGCACATTATAAAGAAAATTGAAGATATGGATAGTGATTTGTTGAAAACCCAGGATGAGAAGCAGAAGTTGCTGTTTGAGAAATCAGTTCTTATTACTCTGCTTGAACAATTGACATCGGATTTGCAAGAATCAAACCTGGAATTACAAAATGCAAACTCCAAGTTACTCCAAGAAAACAGATCTCTGTGGAAGGAGTTCTCAGACTTGAAGGAGCAAAACTCCATCCTAGAAAAGGAAACAGGTGTTATCCTCGAGGAAGCCATGGTTCTAAGCAACCTCTGTTTGATTCTCAAGAGCTTTGGTGCTGAAAAAGCTGCAGAACTAAAAGGGCTTAGTGAAGGTTTGGACTCTCTTCATGGGATTAATGGTGGTCTTGAGAAGGAGATTAGAATTATGCGGGAAGGGATGGAAATTGTGGAAGCAGAAAATTTAAATCTCAAGGCGTCAGTTGAGAAGTTGGAGAATGAACTGAACACAATCAGGAGCACATCTGACCAGTTGAATAATCAAATTGGTATTGTAAAGGACCTCCTAAGTGAGAAGGAAATGGAGCTTTTGTACACACAACATAAGCTCAACTCTATAGAAAGTGACAACATGGATTCAAACCTTAAAATTGAAAAATATAAAGCTAGAGAAGAGAATCTGGGGTCTGAGCTGCAAGAGAAAAGAAATGAGGTTGAACTCTGGGAGGCTGAGGCTGAAACACTGTACAATGACCATCAAACCTCCACCACTAATGCAGTCGTGTTCGAGAGAAAAACATATGAACTCATGGGAGTATGTGAGAATCTTGAAGACGGACGAGCTTCTCAAACTGCGGAGATTGAACAGCTGAAAGAAAGTCTTTGTATCTTGGAAGGTGAAAATAGAGGAATGAAGTCTGAGATGGCAAAATATGCGCGCGATGTCGTTCCTTTGGTGGAGAGTATAAAATCTCTCGAAGATCTTGTGTTTTCACAGATAACAACTCCTTCAGCAGATAATCAGGAAACAAAGGTATGTTCTACACTGTATATAATTATAAATAATGTTTTTGTTAATAAAAATTAACGTAGTGTTCTAGTAATTGTTTGTCTTTGGACTCTGCATATGATTTTAACAACCAAAAAAGAATTATGTTTTCACATCTTGGAAATTAATCAAAGCTTGAATCAATTCGGAGTTAGGATATTAGACCGAGGCAAATGTTTATTTATAGTTAATTTCACTGAATTTCATGGATTATTCTTATTCACTTCTTTCCAGGATACTGAAAAGGCAAAGCGCCTGCATGACAAGAACTCTCAAGAACTGAGTGAAGATCGCTATCACAGAGTGTCAGATGAAGTCCTGGACTTGCAGGACCTACAGACTAGGGTAAAAGCAGTTGAAAAGGCACTGATAGAAATGAAGAGGCTCAAAAGGCAGGAAAGCTTGGACAAGTTAGAGATTGCCATGAGAGGGAAACAAAAGTCAAAATCTAAGAGCAAGTCGGTTCGACATGAAGAAGTTAAAACAGGCAAAAATATTGTAATGGAACCTGAAGAAGTGGAACTTGGGGATAATCACAGTAATCTCAATTCACCGAAAACTGAACTTGAAATCTCCAACGCAAGGAATGGGATTTTGGTGAAAGATATTCCACTTGATCAGGTTGCATCTTCTTCGTCATATGATCATGGATATGACCCATACACAATGAGCAGGAGAAGAAGCGCTCGGAGAGATGAACAAATGATGGAGTTATGGGACCTCGTTGAAAAGGACCGTAGCATCAACTTAACAGTCAACACGACCCGGAAGGTGCCATCTGCACGTAGAGTCAGTGATATCAATTACCATCATGAGCAGAAGAGTGAATATAACTCTGCCGTTTTACAGGAAGAGCAGAAGAGTGAATATAACTCTGCCGTTTTACAGGAAGAGAAGGAAATGGTTGTGGACAAGTTAGAGGTCTCTAAGAGAACTACAAGTGCAGATAAAGAAAAGAACAAGCGGAAGGTCTTAGAAAGACTGGCTTCCGATGCTCAGAAGTTAACGAACCTCCACATAACCGTGCAAGGCTTGAAAAGGAAGGTGGAGCAAACCCCAAAAATCAGGAGGGCGGAAAATTTTGAATATGATTTGGTGGAAGGGCAGCTGCAAGAAGTCGAGGAGGCCATCATGCAGTTGCTTGATGTCAACGGCAAATTAAGAAAAAATCTTGAGGAAGTCCCCATTTCCTGCGATGGGAAGAAGGCCAAAGTGGAGTTGGAAGAGAGTGGAAACATTCAAAGAAGGAGAGTTTCGGAACAAGCACAAAGAGTGTATGAAAAGATTGGGAGGTTGCAGTTGGAAGTGCAGAGAATGCAGTTTGTTCTGATTAAACTTGACGATGAACATGAAACAGGAGGAACCTCATTGGCAGCTGGTAGAAGTAGGAGAGTTCTTCTAAGGGATTATCTCTATGGTGATCGGAGAAATAGTACCCGCAGGCGAAAGAGGGATCGGTTTTGTGCGTGCGTCAGACCTTCAACTAAAGAAAACTGAGGTGAGCATTTTTATTTGATAATTATACAACTTGTAAAGACCTCATGGATTGATAGTACTCTTTTTTTTTTTTTCAATAATTTTTCTTGAAATGGCGTGATATATATTTACTAAGAGATGTTATCTTGGCAACAAAAAAGGTTTGTATTTATAGAGTTTAGAAGGAGAGCTGTACATTTCTGAAACTGATTCATATCAGAAGAAGCTGCTGTTTTATTTGAGCTTATTTCATTTAATATCTCAAATGTTATATACGAGGTATATCGCCGTGCCTCCGGCACGGCTCAAAACCTCCGGAGAGAGGGAGGTAGAGAGGGCAGGGAGAGAGAGGGGAGGGCGGGGGGCTTATGAAGCAGCACATTTTTATAAAAGGACAACTGTACCCCCCGTCCTGAATTGTATTATAGATTAGAATATTTTGAGTGGATTGTTCTGCGGTTAGTAATATTTAGTTCCTTCCTTTGCCATGGAGATTGTATTGCGTATCTTACGATATACGTACGACAATATACATCATGATTTTGGGCTTCCGATGTGCGGTATGCCTCGAAGACTAGGAGCCGAGTTAGTTACACCTTCTGGCTTACAATCTGTGTCTGCCGCTCTACAGATTGGGGAGCACATATATGTTCTTATCGACTCCACCTTCCTGATGGCTAGGTTCAAGACTTTTGAGCCACAAAATCCTTGACACAAAAATGGGCATTGTGCTTCAATCTAATCCATTTACTTGTGTAGTAGCAGTCCCCTGGATGGATATTCAGTAACTGTTGAACGAACTCACAAATTCTGATCCAACACATTATTGAGAAACTGGCGGGATTTGGGATTTTTATTTGATTCCCGAGGTTCAGAAAATAGTGTGTACTCCAAATCTCCTTCGGTTGAGACATAAATAGTGTACATAAATAGTGTACACAAGATACAGTCCACGGTAAACAATATATTCAGGCAATTAATACTGTAGAAAGAGCCCATGATCTTTGATCAGATGAGCCATCTTTGGATATCCAAATTCAAGAATTTGGACAGGTAACAATCATGCTGACATCGAGGGCATCGCAAATAACATAGCCGCTGCCGGCCATTCATCTTTCTGCTCTAAATGGGACGCTGAGAAAATTCCAACCGAAAACATTTTGCAATATGTCATAAAGCTGATTGAACTCACTCTAAAGACCAATAGCTAAGAAGGTGATTTCATATGTTTAAGAGTTTATATAAGAAAAATACATGAGGTTTCTATTCAATCATAGCACAAAATCACGTACCACCGATGGTCAAAACAAAACTCTTATCTTGATATAAATCAGAAAACATGCCTACCATACATCTAGTTTCTTCACGTAAAGGATAAGAAACACTTACATGACTATTGAAGGGAAAAAAAAAAAAACAAAACAAAACAAAACCTTCACGGCAACACTAAGCCCCAACAACTTCAGTTTCCACCTCTGCAGGTGCTTCCTCAGCTGGCCTATCCACCTTCACACCAACATCTTCCGAGTAATCACCATGAACCTGCAGGCCAGACCAAATCATTAACAAACCCAACTAACACAAATACACTAAAGCTGTCAACAAAATGACCATATAACATGGAACTCCGGTACTAGGTTAGAACCATCTGTTTAACATCCCCTTTCTGGACTTTATACTGATACCTGCACACCATTAATAATGCCAAAGCCCAGAAACAAGGGTCTTCATTTTCTTACCCTCCTACTTTAAAAATTTAAGGTCTAATTGAGGGCATAATAGTCTATTAAGCACAAAGGATCTTAAGCAAACCTACCAGTCCAGGATTTTATGTCATTATTTTCTCTATGCCAAGCTTTTAAGATCTAGTTAAGAATAAACTTTAAAAGATGGAAAAGAAAAATAAAATCAAGACCATAAAGCAGGTTAAGAGGGACTGAGAAACAAACCTCCATCAACTTTCCAAGATCAAACTTGGGAGCCTTCAAGATCTTCACTTTCCTAATGAAAACATTTTGTAGGGGGTAAATGCTTTTTGTTACTTTCTCGATCTCTTTTCCAATTACCTCGGGGATGAACTTCAGTACCAACTCTTTCAGATCACAGGATGCAGCCTGGTTAACCATGATTTCAATCATCTTACGGCGAATCTAATACATAGTACAATTAGACAGAAAAAGTTAGTCCCATTGATATGCATCATTAGAATATAAAGTTTGGGAACTCGTATGAAAAGAGTGTATTGAATTCCCATTCTACCTGGCGGATCTGGCTGGATTGTGCATAGCAGGTCCTCTTGACCTGGTTGGGACGCCTCTTTGTGAATCCTATGCAAAACATTCTTAAAGTATAGTTATCTGTTGTCTTCACATCCACATGAGCCTCAATCAATGTCTGCCACTTGCGCACCAGAGATCTCAACTTGTCTGTAGTGAAATCCATACCCTGAATATACCAAATGAGATAAGCATTTTTTTTATGGTGCGCACTCTTTCTTTCTTCTTGTTATTTGTTTTTTAGAGGAATGGTTTTGATGGTTACCCAGAAGTTAGTGAGGACATTCTTTCCTTGTACATCCTCCACTCTCAGTCGCATCTTTCTGTAGGACTGATCCTCGTCAGATTGTAGATCAGCTAGAGAAATCTCAAACACTCGGTGCTTGAGTCCTTCGGAAGCAATCTGTAAGACAAAAAAAAAAAAGAAAAAAAGAATTAGTACTTCCAATTCCAAAGATTCCAAGTTGCATCAAACATACAAAAATCTAAAAATTAACATAAATTGTGCTAAGTAATGCACATAATCTATGTAACATTGATACGGGTACGGGTGTCGGTGTCCGACACTGGGTACGAGGTGTCCGACACGGTGACTTAAAAACACCCAGTACGTGGACACGGCGATACACAGACATACTTATTCATGTATCAATCATTATATGCTTAAATTTTAGTTATAATTTGTATTTTTAGAACCAACATTGTTACATAATACACAAAAGACATTAACTTAGAACTATATAATACGTTATAACACGATTATGTGCAAGTGCACACAAGATAGACACACAATATCTAATATTATTATGTGCAAGTACCCATTGAAGTATCCACAAGTGTCAACATGAGTGTCCGAGTATCCGACACGGCAAAATTCAAAAAAGTGAAGTGTCGATGTTACATAGCACATAATAAATACCATATCAGGATATCCTAACCACTGGTTTAAACATGGATGCATGGGGCAAGCCTTTCAATGGTCTAAAGGTAGAGGCTTAAGACTACTGGCATTGGGTGCAACACTCATGACCATAAAATCATAAAGATAGATAATTTTAATAAATAGAGTAATTTGTTAAAACAAATGTTGATCCACTCTGTATAGAGAATTTTCCAGTTATTTAGCCTATAACAGCTTCATACAATTTAACTACGAGAAAATCAAATACACAGAGAACTAACTTTTACGGTAGGTTAAACTGAGATATGAGGCTTTGGGAGGTTTGAAGGTGAACAATTTTTTTTTTGTTGGAGCCTGGACACAAGGTATAAGCATCAAACGGTATGTAAAATAATAAGCTTTACAAACCTAAATGGAAATTGCAACAGCAAGGAAGACAAACAAATTCCAATGCCAAACTAGCAGGTTGAAAAAAAAAATTATAAGGCATGAACTTCTTGTTTATTGAGATTCCTCTACTCTTCCTTTCCACCAGAATAATATAAACATGAGGGGAAAAAATCAAGGCCACATGAACTTGTTTTTCTTTTCTTTTCTTTATTATTTTTATCAAATTGGTCTGGGAAATTCTTAGGAAATAATATCTGTTTGAATTTGCATTATTCAAAATAATAAGCAAAAGAATAGATAAAATAATGTAGGCATCATAGCGAGCTGACAGCTGATTAAGACAGACAACAGCTTTCTGTGATGCCAATTCTGTGTCAAGTCCTCCAACAATTTCAAATAGAGACATCACCAAGGTCTGCAAGTTATTAAACCGTTGGCAATTTTCATCTCTTTTGAAGGACATGGGATTTCAAACAAAACCTATAAGGGCATTAATATTCATAGGGACATACTGTAGGACAACATCTGATGAAGCTAAATGATCAAAATTGCAAATTCACTAAGTCGATAAGAATAAGAAGGGTCAAATACATAGTCTAAAATTCAATAAAAAATTGCTCTATGAAATTAAAAAAATCAAAGTAGAATCCAGATAACGGAATCAACAAATTCCCAATCTTCAGAATGCATTCATGGACATGTCTTTACAAAAATAACAATTAATAAGAATATATCTTCATTAGCAAAACATTTTTTCCTTTCATGAAATATTTAAGATACAGTGAAAACCAAAGAAATTGGAGTCAGTTAGCTAAAACAATAAAAGGTGTGATTGACATCGAAGTACGGATTGGGACATCAAAATGTAAAACTTCCAAAACCATTGAATCTGAACCATATACATCAAAATAGTTTCTAAAAAAGCATTATGTAGGAAACCAAATTAGAAATAGAGACAAGCAGAATCCCAAATTGTAGTTTCAAAACATTCACAGATCTGAATATTCATGTTGATGTTCAAATCGCATTGCATGAAAAATGAGATTAATCCTCTACAACAAATGTTTAATTTTCCAATGTAAAATCCAAAATAATAGATCAAGTTAAAGGTAAAGCTACAGTAGTGTAAATAACGAACCTTGGTTCCTTGGGTTTTAGAAACCAGAGTCTTTCCGACATTTCTCACAGTGAAGATTGAAGGAGCCTTGATATCGTACCAATCCTTCTTAGCAAAAGGATCAACACTGCATTAAAAGTAGAAAAATGAAAAATCAATTCAAGAGATCTCAACATTAAATGTTATAAGCAGAAATTACAAAATCGTAGTTTCGTGATTTTTCAAGAGTTTAATATACTTACGCTTTCTTCTTTCCTCCCTTCTTCCCTTTCGAGATTCTCTTGTTCTTACTGTAAAACACAAAGAAGACGAGCTCAGTAGCAGTAAAAAGAGAAAATTAAAAGATAGAGATAGAGAGAAGAACTTAGAATTGGAACCTACCCGACCGCCATTGTCGATGAAGATGAGGTGTCAGAGCAGCCTCAGAAGCAAAGATTGATAGACACTTCTCTTAAGAGCACAAAACCCTAACCCCAAACCCTAAAATTTGTCAATCTGCAATTACTATATACGTCCCGCAGCAAGTATATTGGACCACCCTTTAAACGGAAACTACGAAAATGCCCCGATAAATAAAACCTAGTATTGCTAAAGGCGCATTTGATGGTGGAGGGCGCAGCTGGGGAGGTCGCCAGTATTATACTTGGGCACCCCAAGACAATCATCTCTTTCAAAGGTTTGGCCTTTATGTTATAAAACTACACAATTTAAGGAAACCAAATGGTGTAATACTAGTATGTAAATATATATATCATATAAATGAAAGATTCACTCTTAATATCTTATAATCAACTTGATTTTCACTTGTATACAAATGGTTACAAATGGGGGGGTATTTATAGGAGTAAGGGATGAAAAATACACATGGGCTGCCATAATATAATATGAGGCAGCCCATGTGGGCTGCTGCCCATATAGGCAGCTGCCTACTAGATGTGGGCAGCCATAATAATATATTACTTTATTTATTTTTGTATCAGAGAATGGCCTTTTTTGAATGAGTGTTGTTATTGCCACTTCCACTTTTGATCCGTTGTAGCCTAGGTATTTCTTTTCAAGTTTTTAATAAATCCACCCAAAACTGTTAGGTTGTGACCTTCCCTTCTACCACCAATCACCACCATTATCACTATAAAAAAAATTTACCTACGCTACAAAAGTAAAAGTGGAAATAACAACTCTCTTTTTAATCTCTGTATTGCAATGAGGCTCTCTTTTGAGCCGACTTTTTCTCGCTGCATTTGTGTCATGCATGAAATGAATCCCAACTTTGCATGTGAAGCACCTATCGAGCTCTTAAAATTTTGTTTTTGATAATTGGAATGCCCAGGTCTCTTAAACACACGCCAGGATATATGGCAAAAATACATCAATTTACTCTTACTTAAGCATCAAAGAACTCAATATATACATGCTAATGCTTCTTCATTGCATGTTTAATTTTACCTTCCTTACAGACGTAGCTAGCCTAATGAAGCTAATGTCATAGGCTCGTAGTAAAGAGAGCGGATCCGTGTACAGGTTAAAACCTACCTTATATCTACAGGTCGAATTCGTCGTTGGATCATTCCAGATGGACGGCTATTAATACGGTTGACATGTTCCTTATTTAGAGAAGACCCGGTATGTCTGGTCTGTCAAGTACAACCGGGCAGACTGACATTCATGTAATTTTCCTCTTTCTCTCTCCCTCTTTTTCTCCCTCTTTATCTCTCTAACTTTCTCTATCCCTTCTCTCTCCCTTTTTTCTCCCTCTTTCTCTCTCTAACTTTACTCTCCGTGCTAGTCCCACCATTTTCTCTGTTTCTTTTTTTTAGTCGAGAACAGATCCTTCTTTCTAGAAGCGATCTTCCTTTCCAGGACCACATTGAAGGCGAGGTAGCCGAGGTTTGAAGAATCTAGGGTTTAATCTGGTTTCTCTCTCCCTTCTCTCATGCTTTATGAATTTTTATCATTAGATGCTGTATTTTTTTTTGCTAACCATGATAAATTTTTACCATTACTTGCTGTAATTTTTTTTTATGTTGCTACCATGATAAATTTTTACCATTAGATGCTGTAAATTTTTTTATGTGTTGCTACCATGATAAATTTTTACCATTACATGCTTTATTTTTATTTTTTTGTGTATTACTGCCATGATAAATTTTTACCATTACATGCTTTAATTTTTTTTTAATGTGTTGCTGCTATGATAAAATTTTACCATTACATGCTTTAATTTTTACCATTACATTTCTAATGTCACCTTGAATTTCATATTCTTCGTCATGTTGCAGGTTATAGGAATTGAGAAGCAGGAAGGCAGGGGTGGGGTCACGTTTTGGACAAGCTGCTGTAATTATTTTTTGAGATGTGTTTTTGTAATTTAACATTAAAGCATGCTGCTGTGAATGAACTGAAACTTCTATATTTTGGATTGAATGCTGAAGCAGTGCAGATGTATCTCACGACATCATAATTTTCAAGGATTAGTTTCGGGTTCCTTTAGAGCATCTCTTCTTTAAGTATAGAACGTAATAGCTGCCCTAATACCAAAATGAAAACCTAATCATGTTCATGGAAGGGAAGATAATTAGATATCTATTAAGGTTTAAGTTCTGGGGTTATTGTGAGAAGTGCAGACTTACATTTTTGGATCATTGGTGATCCCCACAAATTCATGTTCATCTCGGTTTTGGCATTGTGGGCAGGGCCAAACTAAACTAATAACTCAATGATCTCTCCTTGAGGACTCAAGAACCAATATTTAAACTAATTAAGTGATGCAATATGGTACTAATTACTATTGTTTGGTAACCCCAAACTAAAAAGTCAGTTACAAATTTTCATAAATTTGTTCAACTTCGTCTTCAATAATAATAACAAAATACAACACCTATTTAATCAACTTACTACATTCTACTAGTTATGAAGAAACTGGACAATTTGGATTACAACCAATATTCGAAATAAAAAACTAAAGATCCTAAGTGGTTCGCGATGCGTTGTTGAGGAGTCTCACATGGCACCCTTTCCTTCACCTCCATCTTCATATTGGTCTCTATCTTCGACTTCGATTCGATATCCGACAATGATGCTTAGGCTGGAGATGTTTGAGATGCGGATGTATAGGGACCAGAGGATCGAGATGTACGGCGTGTGGGTAGATCGGCCCAAATAAACTCACCCCGGTGCTCCTGAAAAATGATAAATAGAGAGGCAAAATTTATTTAATATTGTGATTAGCAGAAGAACGTAGGAAATAAGAAAAAATTTAAAAAGTGTTAGAAATTTACTCTTTGTAATGGGCATTTGAAATACCGACGACCAGGATTTTTTTCTGTACCTGACGTTTTCTATGAATCTAAAATGCTCTGGTGAATAAAAATAATTTCACATGAACAGAGACATGGTTTAGAAGAACAAAAAAATAAGACATAATGTTAACCCTAAAAAACTAGGTTTGCAGAGAAAAAGACCTAGAAAATACAGGGATCAAAGAAAAAAAATTAGGGCATCCACAATTTTTTAGAAGGGAAAAGTTGATCCTAAAATTCTAGGGTTTTTTGAAAAATATAATCAAGGTTTTTGTTGTAACGAACTACACCAAAAAAAAATAGAAATACAGCATCTAATGGTAACAATTTATCATGGCAGTAATATATATAAAAAAAAAATTACAGCATCTAATGGTAAAAATTTATCATGGCAACAACATAAAAAAAAATTACAGCAAGTAATGGTAAAAATTTATAATGGCAACAACACAAAAAAAAATTACAGCATCTAATGGTAAAAATTTATCATGGCAGCAACACAGGAAAAAAAAATTTACTACATCTAATGGTAAAAATTCATAAAGCATGAGAGAAGGGAGAGAGAAACCAGATTAAACCCTAGATTCTTAGATTAAACAAACAAAATTTTAGATTAAACAAACCAGATCAAACCCTAGATTCTTCAAACCTCGGCTCCTTCACCTTCAATGTGGTCCCAAAAAGAAAGATTTCTTCTAGAAAGAAGGATATCTTCTCGGCCAAAAAAAACAGAAACAGAGAAAATGGTGGGGGTATCAGAGTTCGAGAGAGAAGGGAGAAAGAAGGGAGAGAGAAAGTTAGAGAGAAAAAGAGGAAAATCACGTGAATGTCAGACTGCCCGGTTGTACTTGACGGACTAGACATACCGGGTCTTTTCTAAATAAGGGACATGTCAACCGTATTAATAGCCGTCCATCTGGAATGATCCAACGACGAATTTGACTTGTAGATATAAGGTAGGTTTTAACTTGTACACGGATCTGCTCTCCATAGTAAATATATGGTTGAACCAACTTATCTCACAATCATCCACTCAACTTATAACACACCTTTAAGTTTGGGGATAGGCAACACGGAGATGATACCCGAAATTTTTCTCTTTTTTATTTAGGAGAACGTCTTCACCAAAATTCAGCCAAAATTAACCTTTATTGTATCTATGTAGACCCCACAAAATTGATGTCCCAACAAACATAATTTCTTTCATGTGGGCGTACCATTTTTTATTTTTTTTTGAAAATGGCCATTAGGACTGAAAGATTATGTCATTGGACATGCCATTTGGAAAATCCTACAAAGTTTGTTACATTGCAAAACGAATACTTATGGAGTTCACTTGGATACGATCTAAGAGATGATTTTTAGTGAAGATGTTATCCTCACTATGTAGTTCATCCTCACCATAAAAATCAACAATTAATAACCATCGGTAAATAATTACAATCAACTTTTGATGGGATTAAAAGTACTTAAATTGTGATGATGATCTACATGGTAAGAGAACATCCTCACCACAAATATGACCTCGATCAAATGGTATGCTAGTGGACCCCAGAATTCGGTTTGCATTTGGACTGTAAGAAACTCGATCCCAATAGCAACGTCGCAAAGAAAAAGGAAAGTGCTAGTGGAACCCAAAGTTAATCTGTCCCAATGAAAACCAAATTAATGTGGAGTCTACTTAGATGCAATCTAAGGGCTGAAATCTGGTGAGTACTTTAACTCATCTTGCAGCTCATCTTAACAAAAAAATCAGCCGATTCAAAAACTTTCAATCAATAACCCATCGATTATTAACCATTGAAAATTAACGCTTAAGAATTAATGATGAAGACTTCTAATCAATTATTGATGGCGTTTGAAGTTTTTTAATGGGCTGATTTTTGTAAGGATAAGGCGATGACAACATACTCACCGAATTTTAGCCTTCGGATGTATCTAAGTGGACCCACCTCAATTCGGGATGAATTGGAACCGATTTACTTTTGGTCCCAATAGCAGCGCCGTTCCTTTCTTTAGCATTTTCCGTTCGGAGGTGGGCCCACCCACTAACAGCCACGAGTTCGATTTTGTTAACACACGTGTAAGGCGGGTCAAAAACGGTTATAAAACACAGTGCACTCGAGCTGTGCGCGAAGGGGTATGGTCTGGATCTGCTGTCACTGCTCTGCACTCAGCAGAGGTTACCAATTCTGCTTCTCTTTTTTGTAATCGTATCGACGGATTCACCACCAATTCCACAAACCCTAAAAAACAAGTAGAGAGGGAAAGCCTCTTCGATCTTCATCGTGACTGAAAATGTCCGAAATCCGCTAGTTTCTGGAGGAACCGAGGTTCGTGATTTTCACACTTCTATAGTTTTTTTAGCTTGATCTTTTACTATTTTACTGATATCGGTTATCATGGACGTTGAGGATGTTTAGTGTTATACACTGTGAATGATCAAACATTTTAGTTGAGTAATTTTTTTTTTGTTTGATCAGAAACATTTTTAGTTGAGGATTGATTTCATTTTTCATTCAAACCCTAAAAAATTCATCCACATTTCATGGCACCCACTTTACCCGATCACAAAGACGTGATCACATTTTCCGATTTGGAACGCTTCATAGATGAGAAGGTAAAGGAACGCCGTGGTTTCATTTATCATATTCGCCCACCCTACCCCATTGAATTACTAAGCCGCCCCTTCCCCAAAAACTACACCACTCCTCAGTTTCCCATGTTCGACGGTAAGGGCAATTCTCGTGAACATGTTTCCCGTTTCCTCGAAGCTCTTAGGGAACATGTAAATGATTTAGACCTATGTCTCCGTGAGTTTTCTAAGTCTCTCTGCAACATTCCTGCTGGTAGTGTGCAATCCTGGAGAGAAATGGTTGATATTTTCTACAACAAATTCTTCTTAGTAGACAAGCGAGTCCCGATTATTGACCTAGTGGTTTTTCGATAAAACAAAGGTGAACAACTCAACAACTACGTGTGGAGGTTTCATAATACTGCAATGAACTGTCATCACGAAATATCGGAGGCTAGATTAGTTAATCTATGCATCAACGGTATGGATGACGTTTTCCGCTTGGTGTTGGAAAACTTGTGTCTTCAGACTTTTTTGGAACTCCATGAAGCAGCAAAAAGAACTGCTGCATCTGCTGCTGCACAGCCGTTGAAATCTCACGAAGAATGCACTTGTCCTGACCGGCTATACCGAGGCCACCAAGTCGTAAATTAGCAGATCACATTTTGTGACTTAGTTCACATCAAACAAAACAAAGTTGAACAACTCAACGACTATGTACAGAGGTTTCAGAATACTGCAATGGACTTTCATGACCAAGTATCTGAGGTTGGATTAGTTGATCTCTGCATCCGCGATATGGATGCTGTTTTTCACTTGGAGTTGGAAAACTTGGGTCTTCAGACATTTTCAAAACTCCAGGAATCAGCAAAAAGAACTGCAGCAACTGTAGCTGACCTCTTCCGTAAGCGTCCTCCACAACTCATCCAAGCAGCACAACAGTTGAAGCGCCCCAAACACGAGCCACGAGAAGAGTCCCCTGAATTCCCCTGTCCAGTTAAAGATGTGATCAGAATCCTAGACACTTGGATTCGAGATAATGCTGTGAGGTTGCCATACATTTGTTGTCAACCTACGGCACGAAACAAGGAGAACCCACGTTACTGCCACTTCCATAGAGTTGTGGGTCACCCAACAAGGGCTTGCAGAGCTCTTCGTTTCCTCTTCGCAGAAAAGTTTGCTGCTGGGGAACTTGACCTCTGAGATACCCCACAATATGTGAAGTTTCAGATCTGAGAATGCTTACAAAGGTCCGGTTTGGGATTTCGGTTTTGTCTAGTAATAGTTCTGCTAGAATATGTCTTTAGCAACTCTGATGATATATGTGGTTCAATTCAGTTTGACTGGTTTCAGTGTGCACTTTTTGATTGGTTTAGCTAAATGACTCCTATTTGATTTTTTTTTTTTTTAAATAATTTGTACAACAAATCATTATTCAATTTTAGGTTATGGATTCCATTCTTCTGATTCGTATCAACCGACACAAGGTTGATAATTTAGCTCATCAGATATTGTAGGAGGACTTGACATAAAATTGGCATCACAGGAAGCTTTTGTCCGTCTTAATCAGTTCTCAGCTTGCTATGATTGCCTACGTCATCACCTTTCTTTGTTTTCAGTGACTAAAATACCAACAAATATTGTTTCTTAAAAATTTCATAGACACACTGATTATTCTCATGCTTATATGATTCTGGTGGGAAGGAAGAGAGTAGAGAAATCTCAATAAACAAGAAGACTGGAAAGTTCTTTTATATTCTTTAATTATGGCCTCTGACATCATTGTTTAGTCCAATTCAATTTTGTGGTTTGGCGTTTGGATTTGTTTGTCTTCCTTGCTGGTGCAAGATCCAGTTGGGTTTGTATTTCTTGGTTAAGTTCATTATTGTAAAAAAGGCGTTTCGGGCTTATAATAAGCTGTTATAGGTTATGTAAAAAAAAGGTATTTCTTATTCCTATATGGATTATGGTAGATCAACATTTTCTTTGACAAATTTCCCTATCTGTTCAAAATTTTGAATTGTCTTTTTAAAATTTTATTAGGATGGTTTTGTTCTTGAGGCTTACACCCAATGCCTTGAGTCTTAAGCGTCCACCTTTAGGCCATTGAAAGTTTTTCCCCATGCATCAAATCGTGTTCAAATAGGATTTCCTATGATGGGCTTTATTATATTTATTAATTAGACTTTACTTAATTTTTAACTTTCTATATGTTTTTGTGATTCAACTTTTCATCTTTTAGAGTACTAAATCTTCTGTTTTACATGTTCTTTTTGTCATACAGATTGCTTCCAAACAACTCAAGCTCAGAGTATTTGAGAGAATTTAAACATAGAGTACATTAACTTATTTATAGACTTTTGAAAAGATTGGTGCCGCAGAAAGATCCGACTGAAGGTAAAATGATCTCCATGGAACGTCTGTCCTTGTAGATATTGATCTGTAGTTTACATAACAGAAGAACCTTTGAATACTGACTGCAGAGTGACTGACATTAGGTAATAGATATGATGAAGTTATCCATGCAGATATACATATTGGTTATATTTTGTTTATATATATTACTCTCTTCAATCCATATATATTCCTAATTTCTCATTCCTTATCTTTTTAAGTTCTATGTAATACTGGTTTGGATGCATTTTTGGAGCACTGATACATCAAAGAGGCACCTTGAATTGGATAGGGGCTGTCACCTAAAAGCAATTGTGTTTTCTTATTGATTGGAAGGTTAGGATAATAAGCCAGTCATTGATTTTTTGGGTTGTGAGTTTTGTGCTCACCCAAGAGTGTTTGATTAAGTGACTCATATATAGGGGTTAATGGACATATATGCATCACATGTTATCCAAATAAGCCAAGGTAACAACAATTCCCAACGTATCAAGTCCTTATTAAACAACCACTTGCTCTAAAATCTCAAACTGTTATAGAGGGGTAGCGACATGTCTATTACATAATTTTGTAGACCACATTCATACACTACCCTCAGACAAGAGCGAAAATGTATGTCACAAAATTATGCAGGTCTAACGGGAGGTGGACCTTATTCATCTAAGACAGATGATTCATTTATACAATCAAGATCAAATTTTGAAACACAATCAAAATCTTACATAAATGAAAGATTTTTAATCCCTATATTGCATAATTATCATGGAAAGTGGTGATGAATAGGTGGTGGTGGAGAGGGAGGGGGTGGTGGTGGTGGTGGAGGAGGAGGAGGTGAACATCCAAATGCATAACAATTCACAGGGTGCGAAAGAAATGACGAGCATTCCTGTTCTGATCGCTGTAATGGCCTATGTGGAATACAATTCTTCTTATCATCCTTGTCAGGTAGCTTCAAACAGCTTGGCGGTCCGGTGCAGAAATAGTTATATGAGTACGTAAAATTCTCCAATTTTGGAAGAGAACAGATACTTGGCGGGATATCGCCTGAAAGTTTATTGTGTGCCACATTCAGCTGCTCCAAACTCTTCATATCTCCCATTGTTTCTGGCAATGGTCCTACCAGCTTATTGAAGCTAACGTCGAAAACTGTCAACTTATTCAACTTTCCAATCTCTGGCGGCAAACATGAACTAAGGCCAACGTTCATGAGAATAATCTCATTCAGTGTTCCAGCCATTTTCTCCAAATTTGGAGGGAAACAACCGTTAAGTTGGTTGTTTGCCAATACAATCACAGAGACCGAGGAGTTGGCAAAATTTTTCGGTATGGTGAATCGGAATTTGTTGTTGTTTATAAAGAGCGCATCGAGTTTCAAATCAAAGAGCTTTGAAGGAACACCACCTTCGAATTCGTTGTATCGAATATCCAGAAATTTCAATGATGGGAGATAGAGGACTACTTCAGGGAACTTACCTGCAAACCTGTTGTTACTAATATCAAATTCATAGAGAAGATGAAGATCTCGAAAACTTTCAGGTACGGTTCCACAGAAACGGTTTGAATTGATGTGAAAGATAGCAAGATCGGTAAGGAGACCAAGATCATATGGCAATGAACCGGCGATATTTTTATGGTTGAGATCGATTCCTGCAACAGTTTTAATGTGAGGATTATCAGGAGCTGGTGCACAGTAGACTCCATTATAGTTGCAGACATCTGGTCCATACCAATTCGATGTAAAATTCTTCGGATCAGAAAGAATTGCATGTTTCCATGCCTGGAGAGCTATGTAAGCATTTAAAAGTCTAGGATTTGGAACAGGAGGTGAAGCTTGTTCAGAGTATTTAGAGAAGAACAGAACAGTAAAGAGGCCTAATAGGCCTAAATGGAGAAATGGGTTCTTCATTTTTGAGATGATCAAGAAGCTATTTTTTGTTCTTCTGTGGGTTGAAAATTTGAGGAGAGGGATTAAGGTTTTTATATGTGGGTGGTGTTGAAAAATGCAGAATTAGGGTTAAGTATGGATAATGAATAACTTACAGAACAGAATATTTTTTTGTTAGTGAAGGATGGAATCAAAATTGACTGTGTCTCACTTCTGTATTTAAAAAAAAAAAAAAAATGGAGAAAAGGATTGAGAGGTAGTTGTTGAATAATACTTGAATGGCTCTTGGGTTATTAGAATAATTAAACTTTATATTTACACTTAGAACTAATGATAATATATTGGCATAATATAATACAAAATGAGTAGGTTTTGGATTATATTGAAAAATTTGATTGACTAAGTTGAGTTTTACTTTTTTAATTTGCACCGGCATGCTTTTGTGCTTTGAGTTTCATAGAAGATTAGGAAGGAAAATAGCTCCTCTCTCAACAAAAAAACCATGGTTCTAAAATTGTTGAGACTTTTTCTTTTCTCTCTCTCTTTTTTTTTTTTTTTTTTTTCCTGAGTTCAGATAGTGGGATTAGTTTAGAAAAGTTATTAGCTACTGTTTTCGCTATCAATGACAAAGGGTTACTCTTGTTGAATGGTATTATTATATACAATACTCACAATTTTCTTTCTTTTTTTTTTTCCATTTTTCTTTTTTTTACATAACTTGGTGGTTGGAATGGCAAATTGGAGATAAAATAAGGGCCCCATTCTACTGTGCAAGATACGTATCGCACATCAAAATCGTGGGGAGATGTTGATGGAAAAATAAGGGGAAAAAAAAGCAGAATTTTGGCGCGTCTGGTACTTCAAAATTTCAATTATAAGTGTCGTATGCGCTCCGTAAAAGTATAGTATACTATAATAGTTGAAATATCATAAAAAGGAAAAAAAACAAACAAACAAAAAAGAGGAGAGCAGAACTTGAGGGCAATGTACAAATGCATTGACAATGTAAACAATGTACAAAAGTCTTTTAGACAAAAACCAATTCATATTCAACTAACCTGGATTTGTTAGATGATCAGTGAAGGGCTTAAATCAAGTCTAATTTTCCATACAATATGTGGGCCTATGAAAGGCCCTAAGACCAACCTCTTGGTCTTTGAATTGAGTTAAGTCTTTCAGCCAATCAGGTAGGTTTAATTTTGCTTGTAAACTTAATTATTGTTTAGTTTAAGCCCACTTGCAAGTGGTGGTTACTGGTTCCTCTTGTACTAGAGAGAGAGAGCATATATATAATCAAATATCAAAATAAAGGTTGGATAGAAGCCACAGAGAAGGGAAGATTTACAATAGTTAAAAGGATGAGAAGAAGAAGCAAAATGAAACAAGAAGGTGAAGAAAGAATAAAGAAGCCCTTAAGAAAAGAAACTAGAAGGAGACAAATTGAAAATAAAATACAAATATAGTACAGAATATAACAAACTATTATATAAGTTTTTTATTTTTTATTTTTTGTGGGCAATATGATTTTAAGCTCGCAACAACTTGAGCCGGAAAAAAATAATTTGGGTTGAAACTAGTTCTAGTGAACTAGTAAAATGGGACCTTGAAGGAAGAGGTCCTTCCATTAATTCAATATTATTTGAAGAAGAGTACTTTTGGGATTTAAACTCGTGACCTCCACTAGGGAGGCCAACACTTCAACGCAAGTGATTTTTTGCATTTTAAATGTTTATAATTAACAACAATTATGATGGTACGATAATAATAGGTTGATGTTATTCAAACTCATATAAAATTGCTTCACACCCACTTTACAAAAATAAAATGCCATCTACATTTTTAAAAAAGAGAAACCTCTTCTTCTAAACACCCTCATCGACTTCGTCTTCAACCCATCGTCTCATTGTCTTCTCTGTTAGCTATTACTAATCTACACCTGGTTCTAAATTAATCGGTTTGTCGTATTTTATGTTTTCATTGCTAGTGTTTTCTAAAACATTAGTGATGTTTTGCATAGCGCGTTAGGGCAACGGCTTTCGTTCCTTTTAAGAGTATCTTTAATAGACCCTTTCAAACCAATGTAAAAATATATCTATTTTTGTTTTTGTTTGTTTATTTTGAGCAGACATATAATCTAACTTCTCTGTTTGTTTTTTCTGTTTAACAAATAAGAAATAATAAACCACATGCATTAATAAATTTTAGAATGTTCGGATCCTAGAAGTCAAAATACCAAACCCTAGAGACCAAATCATCCAAAAAAAAAAAAAAAAGTTAAAAAACCAACACTATCAATTAATCATACTCTTGACATTGCAAAGACCTTTAGAAGTACTTATGATAAACATGTGTTTTTATATTAAAGATGGGACTTAGCGACATCAACGTTGCACCTACAACTACCAACCAATCAAAGCGTGAGGAATTATTTGATTTTATTTTACAATTTTATTTTATTTTATTTTTGTTGCTTTGGTCTGGCATTCTGTCTGATCTTCTGTTTTGGATAATTTTTGACAGAATAATTAGCAAAACCTAATTAAGCTAGAGAAATACATACCTAATTAATCATTTTCATTTCTTCATTGGGTGGTTGTGTTTGGTTGTTCTGTTTTTCTTTTTTTTGGGCGTTTGTTTGTGTCGCCCTTTTGGGTGTTGCTGTATTTTAGGTCTTTGGTTGTATTCTCGTTTTTGCAAGGCCCTTTTGCATGCCTTATGCATTGGGTGTCTTTACCTTAATAAATCTTCCATTGATTAAAAAAAAAAATGCCTAACCTTCATTGCTCTACATGTAATATTTAAAAAATGATCTGTTATAACAATTATAATGGCCGTTATAACGGTAACACTCATATGTCATTACGTTATTTTACTAAAATGTTGTTATGTTGTTATAGTCGTTTTTTACCGTTATAACGGTTATAACGATCGTTACTTAATTTAAAAAAATAAAAAATAATATAAAAAATTATTTTAGCATATTTGACTTTCTTCTAAAAATTTAAAAACCGTTATTTTCTGTTATAAGGACCGTTATTTTATGTTATTTTTTATTATTGTGGTATTTTTTCTAATTTAACACAAATCTCCGTTTAGAGTTCAAAAGTGTTATAATGACCGTTATAATGGTAACGGTCCCCTACCGTTACACCGTTATAACGGTAGTTTTCAAACATTGCCTATAGGGTAATATCAAAAAAAGGCACATCCAAAATTCCTTCAAACACATGGGATTTCAGTTCAACTGTGGTATTACCATTAAGTTTGTTTACGAAATAAGATATATGTCGTTGGTTGCGGTTTTACTACGGCAATGGTCTCATCTATCCAATTAAAAAAAATCCAGCCTTCTATCAAAATTATAAAAAAAAAATCCAGCCAATATAATAACCATAGGATAGACAAGGGAATGATGGATACAATACACAATTATATTATTCGAAGAACAACGCTGCCCCTGAAATGACCCTGTAAGCCCTGTATATCTCGACTAGTATATTCATTGGTGGCAATTCGGCACGAGGTAGGGCTGTTCATTTTAGATTCAAACTGATAAAACCGATCCAATCCAAACCGATGTTAATCATGAGGACTAGGCCCAGCCAGGAGCTCTAGCTATCGGACTGGTATTCTACAACGCAGCCCGGCACAATAACTCCCCGTTTTAATTTGCCCAATTGGGCTGTTCCCTCCTCTTTGATTGAGCCTGGTCATGAGTGCATGCTCATCATATGCCCTAATTTTATTTGAATATGGTTAAGCCTGCAAGGCTGCATAATAAAACTACCCACTTATGGATGTGTAACTCTTCCTCAATTGTTAGGGTAAGTTCTATGTTGTTAAATAAAGTCTAAGGTATACGATATGCCTCAAAATTTTTTTTATCTTAGCCCCAAATGTAAGAACAAAAAATAGGGAAAAGAAAGATTGACATAATCTATATTGGGCGATATAAAGTGTCCTGGGTGATAGAGTTTCTGTCGCCCAGGCCATTTGAGTATTTAAAAAAAAAGCCTAGATTTTAGAAGAAAGAGAAAGAAACGGAGGAGAGAGAAAAAAAGGGAGATAAAGTTTCGTCGTCCAATGGAAACTCTACCGCCTTATCAATATTTTTTTTAAAAAAATTTGGGCAACAAACTGTTTTTTTTTTTTTTNGCCCCACAACGTTATGGGTAAAGTATTATTGCTTAACATACTTCTAACCATATCTATTAGAGTACGATTACGCCTCTCAGCAACACCATTCTGCTATGGCGTCCCGGGCATCGTGTATTGGGCACAAATGCCAAGCTTTTCAAGGAGCTTGGCAAATGGACCAGGATGTTGTCCCGATTCATCATACCTTCCATAATATTCACCACCCCGATCAGATCTAATGATCTTCACCTTTTTATCTAATTGTCTTTCAACCTCAGTAATGAACACCTCAACGACATTCACTGACTGAGATTTGTCATGCAACAAATAGATGTATCCATATCGTGAAANTTTTGTTTTCCTGAGTTCAGATAGTGGGATTAGTTTAGAAAAGTTATTAGCTACTGTTTTCGCTATCAATGACAAAGGGTTACTCTTGTTGAATGGTATTATTATATACAATACTCACAATTTTCTTTCTTTTTTTTTTTCCATTTTTCTTTTTTTTACATAACTTGGTGGTTGGAATGGCAAATTGGAGATAAAATAAGGGCCCCATTCTACTGTGCAAGATACGTATCGCACATCAAAATCGTGGGGAGATGTTGATGGAAAAATAAGGGGAAAAAAAAGCAGAATTTTGGCGCGTCTGGTACTTCAAAATTTCAATTATAAGTGTCGTATGCGCTCCGTAAAAGTATAGTATACTATAATAGTTGAAATATCATAAAAAGGAAAAAAAACAAACAAACAAAAAAGAGGAGAGCAGAACTTGAGGGCAATGTACAAATGCATTGACAATGTAAACAATGTACAAAAGTCTTTTAGACAAAAACCAATTCATATTCAACTAACCTGGATTTGTTAGATGATCAGTGAAGGGCTTAAATCAAGTCTAATTTTCCATACAATATGTGGGCCTATGAAAGGCCCTAAGACCAACCTCTTGGTCTTTGAATTGAGTTAAGTCTTTCAGCCAATCAGGTAGGTTTAATTTTGCTTGTAAACTTAATTATTGTTTAGTTTAAGCCCACTTGCAAGTGGTGGTTACTGGTTCCTCTTGTACTAGAGAGAGAGAGCATATATATAATCAAATATCAAAATAAAGGTTGGATAGAAGCCACAGAGAAGGGAAGATTTACAATAGTTAAAAGGATGAGAAGAAGAAGCAAAATGAAACAAGAAGGTGAAGAAAGAATAAAGAAGCCCTTAAGAAAAGAAACTAGAAGGAGACAAATTGAAAATAAAATACAAATATAGTACAGAATATAACAAACTATTATATAAGTTTTTTATTTTTTATTTTTTGTGGGCAATATGATTTTAAGCTCGCAACAACTTGAGCCGGAAAAAAATAATTTGGGTTGAAACTAGTTCTAGTGAACTAGTAAAATGGGACCTTGAAGGAAGAGGTCCTTCCATTAATTCAATATTATTTGAAGAAGAGTACTTTTGGGATTTAAACTCGTGACCTCCACTAGGGAGGCCAACACTTCAACGCAAGTGATTTTTTGCATTTTAAATGTTTATAATTAACAACAATTATGATGGTACGATAATAATAGGTTGATGTTATTCAAACTCATATAAAATTGCTTCACACCCACTTTACAAAAATAAAATGCCATCTACATTTTTAAAAAAGAGAAACCTCTTCTTCTAAACACCCTCATCGACTTCGTCTTCAACCCATCGTCTCATTGTCTTCTCTGTTAGCTATTACTAATCTACACCTGGTTCTAAATTAATCGGTTTGTCGTATTTTATGTTTTCATTGCTAGTGTTTTCTAAAACATTAGTGATGTTTTGCATAGCGCGTTAGGGCAACGGCTTTCGTTCCTTTTAAGAGTATCTTTAATAGACCCTTTCAAACCAATGTAAAAATATATCTATTTTTGTTTTTGTTTGTTTATTTTGAGCAGACATATAATCTAACTTCTCTGTTTGTTTTTTCTGTTTAACAAATAAGAAATAATAAACCACATGCATTAATAAATTTTAGAATGTTCGGATCCTAGAAGTCAAAATACCAAACCCTAGAGACCAAATCATCCAAAAAAAAAAAAAAAAGTTAAAAAACCAACACTATCAATTAATCATACTCTTGACATTGCAAAGACCTTTAGAAGTACTTATGATAAACATGTGTTTTTATATTAAAGATGGGACTTAGCGACATCAACGTTGCACCTACAACTACCAACCAATCAAAGCGTGAGGAATTATTTGATTTTATTTTACAATTTTATTTTATTTTATTTTTGTTGCTTTGGTCTGGCATTCTGTCTGATCTTCTGTTTTGGATAATTTTTGACAGAATAATTAGCAAAACCTAATTAAGCTAGAGAAATACATACCTAATTAATCATTTTCATTTCTTCATTGGGTGGTTGTGTTTGGTTGTTCTGTTTTTCTTTTTTTTGGGCGTTTGTTTGTGTCGCCCTTTTGGGTGTTGCTGTATTTTAGGTCTTTGGTTGTATTCTCGTTTTTGCAAGGCCCTTTTGCATGCCTTATGCATTGGGTGTCTTTACCTTAATAAATCTTCCATTGATTAAAAAAAAAAATGCCTAACCTTCATTGCTCTACATGTAATATTTAAAAAATGATCTGTTATAACAATTATAATGGCCGTTATAACGGTAACACTCATATGTCATTACGTTATTTTACTAAAATGTTGTTATGTTGTTATAGTCGTTTTTTACCGTTATAACGGTTATAACGATCGTTACTTAATTTAAAAAAATAAAAAATAATATAAAAAATTATTTTAGCATATTTGACTTTCTTCTAAAAATTTAAAAACCGTTATTTTCTGTTATAAGGACCGTTATTTTATGTTATTTTTTATTATTGTGGTATTTTTTCTAATTTAACACAAATCTCCGTTTAGAGTTCAAAAGTGTTATAATGACCGTTATAATGGTAACGGTCCCCTACCGTTACACCGTTATAACGGTAGTTTTCAAACATTGCCTATAGGGTAATATCAAAAAAAGGCACATCCAAAATTCCTTCAAACACATGGGATTTCAGTTCAACTGTGGTATTACCATTAAGTTTGTTTACGAAATAAGATATATGTCGTTGGTTGCGGTTTTACTACGGCAATGGTCTCATCTATCCAATTAAAAAAAATCCAGCCTTCTATCAAAATTATAAAAAAAAAATCCAGCCAATATAATAACCATAGGATAGACAAGGGAATGATGGATACAATACACAATTATATTATTCGAAGAACAACGCTGCCCCTGAAATGACCCTGTAAGCCCTGTATATCTCGACTAGTATATTCATTGGTGGCAATTCGGCACGAGGTAGGGCTGTTCATTTTAGATTCAAACTGATAAAACCGATCCAATCCAAACCGATGTTAATCATGAGGACTAGGCCCAGCCAGGAGCTCTAGCTATCGGACTGGTATTCTACAACGCAGCCCGGCACAATAACTCCCCGTTTTAATTTGCCCAATTGGGCTGTTCCCTCCTCTTTGATTGAGCCTGGTCATGAGTGCATGCTCATCATATGCCCTAATTTTATTTGAATATGGTTAAGCCTGCAAGGCTGCATAATAAAACTACCCACTTATGGATGTGTAACTCTTCCTCAATTGTTAGGGTAAGTTCTATGTTGTTAAATAAAGTCTAAGGTATACGATATGCCTCAAAATTTTTTTTATCTTAGCCCCAAATGTAAGAACAAAAAATAGGGAAAAGAAAGATTGACATAATCTATATTGGGCGATATAAAGTGTCCTGGGTGATAGAGTTTCTGTCGCCCAGGCCATTTGAGTATTTAAAAAAAAAGCCTAGATTTTAGAAGAAAGAGAAAGAAACGGAGGAGAGAGAAAAAAAGGGAGATAAAGTTTCGTCGTCCAATGGAAACTCTACCGCCTTATCAATATTTTTTTTAAAAAAATTTGGGCAACAAACTGTTTTTTTTTTTTTTTGGTAAGAAAGAAAATTCATTAAATTAAGTTGACTGAGAATCAGCTGAAATAAGGTTCAGAATACAAGTAGGCGGTGTAGAAGACCACCATCAATCAGTCACATGAGTCTGAAGAGCATACTTTGCCAAAGTGTGGACAACAGTGTTAAAGTTTCGAGACACAAAAAGAAATTTGACATCTAGAAAACTACGTGAAACAGTAGTCCTAATATTTAGGACCAAAGCCCTTATCTTCCAAGGGATGGTAGAGTCTGAATCCGTAATGCACTTAATGATGAGTTGTGCATCGCCTTCAATTATGCAATGTGATAAATGTAACTTTTGAGCGCACTCTAACCCAAGCAAAAGAGCTCGGGCCTCAGCTTCTATTGGATCACAAGTTTTGTTGTCATAGAAAGTACCACATCCTCTAAACATGTCATAAGCATCCCTTGCCACTATTGCACCAGAGAAATCAGATCTCCCCACAGCCCCATCCACGTTAATTTTGACGTAGGGGTCAACAGGTGGTACCCAACGCTGAATCAATGGAGGATTTTGAACTGATGTAAGAACCTCATTATCACCTACAGTCAAAAAAGAATAATCAGCAAGTGCTGTATGTGTTTCACAAAGAATTGCCCCTATAGATGGTTGTTTATGCCGAAAAACAACATCATTCCGAGATTTCCAAAGACACCACAACAAATAAATACCATAGCAAAAGTTTTCTTCACCATTTGGAGTAGAGATCCAATGTTTGAACATGTCATGTAAAGTAAGATTAGGATCTCCTACTCGAAAAGATAAAGATGAAGCAAACAGTAAATGTTGAGTGAAATGACAATGGATAAATAAATGATTAATAGTCTCTGGAACCGATGAGCATAAAGGGCATTCAATAGGGATGTAATCAACAAACCGACCAATAGCACTCCGAACCACAATGGCACCTGTGAGAATCCTCCATGCAAACATCTTAACCTTAGGAGCACAATTAGGAAGAGACCAAAGTTTAGACCAAGGAAAAGATGAATGTAATGCACTTGATGAGGAGGATGGTAATGCATTTTGTACAGTCTTATAAAAAGACTTTGTAGAAAAATCACCATTTTTGGTTTTGAGNTAAGAATATAAATTCGCTCGCATCAATGTAATTCAGAAATTATAACATGCATTCTGATAATCAATGAACTAACTGTATCATCAAAACTTTCCTTTGGGATAAAATTAAGACATACATAGTATTCATTAAATGGGTGACCCCTCACCCCTATAAAGCTAATTAAATACACATCATCCAATCAAGAAAACTTGATACCTTTGGGTATTTTAGGTCAGCATAATCAGATGAAGTCATTTAATTGCTTTATACCGTTCTCTAATCATCTCAACTAATGATTAATCTTTGGACCAATCCTCAGTCTGTAATTAGAAAACGCGATTTTGCTATGTCACTAACTTAATGTATGGGTAATTACATTAAATTACAATAATATGAATGTAAATACAAAGGTCTATCTACTCCATAGGTCACTTTGGCGACCGTCGTACTGGTTAAACCTATAATATTTACAATTCACTAATGTGACATATATAGCAAGATATAATCATAATTAATTTTAATTAAATTTATTTTAAATTGACTAGATTATGATTCCAATGCGTCCGGCTCGAAAAAACGAACAAAACAAGCCTTTACGGGTAAAAAACGGACATAAAATGAGCCCGAAAACGCATAAAAACCAATAACAAGAAATTCAGTTCAATTTAATTTCAATTTTAGAAATAAAATTTTTGGTTCTTATGTATTGGTTCTGGTTCGGGAACCGATTTCTAAAATTGGTTTCGGGTCAAAACCCGGGTTGGGTTAAAACCCGGGTCGGGTCAAAATTAGGATCGGATCAAAAAAATTCGGGTTAGGTCAAAACGGGTCGGGTCAACTGAGTCAACTCGGTTTGATCAGACCGAGTTAACTCAGCTCGGTTCAAAGAGTTAATTCGGTACTAACACGTTTCCATCTTCTCCAAAATAAATTGAGAAGATGGTAAAAAAAAAAAAAATTCCCAAACCTTGTGGGACACGCAGGGAGTGCTGTTGCCGCTTACGTGATGACAACGGCACTTCCTCCACCAAAGAAACTCCTCGATCCATTACGCTAGTTGATGAAGATGACAATGGAGGCAGGCTTTAGCTTTCTACCCAATGCACACCGAAATCCTAAAGGCGAGCCGCACATNAAATGGCGAACTGAAATCATGGCAGACCAAGTAGGTGAAACCCACCCTTTCTTGACATAAGACCAAAAATCAGTATGTTGTAAATATTTGGCCTTCAACAAACGAACCCAAAGATCATTAGGGTTAGTAAGAAATCGCCAAACAAGTTTAGCAATTAAGGATTTATTTACTATATCTAACGATCTAATACCTAAGCCGCCATTAAACTTTGGTTTAGAAATTTCTGACCAACGAACAAAATGAATTTTGCGTTGATCAGAATCATGTCCCCACCAAAAATACCTCTGAAGTTTTGTTAATAGATCAAGTACATGTTGAGGGATTAGATAGGTGGACATAAAATAAATATTAATGGAAGCCATAGACGATTGCACAACTATCAACCGACCAGCATGAGATAAATAGTTACGTTTCCAATTCCTAAGTTTAGCCTTCACCTTATCAATTAAAAAATTATGAGAAGAACAAGCAAACTTAGGTTGTAAAAGGTAAAGACCAAGATATTTGTCATCAATGCGCATAATTTGAACCCCAAGAGACTGTGTAATTTGGTTACGCCGAACCATATCCACACTCTTACTAAAATGGATAGAAGACTTTGCAAAATTTATTTGCTGACCAGACCATGATGTATATTGAGCCAATATATGATGGAGAGAATCAATGTTCATATCAGAAGCAACCCCAAAAATAAATAAATCATCCGCAAAAAGCAAATGAGAAATAATTGGGGCATGATGGTTAATCTTAATACCACAATAAATAGATGCAGAGACCTGTTGATCAATATACCAAGATAACCCTTGAGTGCATAATATGAATAAATAGGGAGAGAGAGGACAACCTTGTCGAAGGCCTCTTTCACTAAAGAATTTACCATGAGGTCGACCATTAAACAAGATAGCAAATTCTGGAGTGGTAACACAATGCATAATGAGAGTGTGTATTCTAAAACTTAATTAGTTTATGCATGCAAATATTAGGCGGATTAAACGCATAAACTTTAATCGATCTAGAGATATCATACTTGCCACTAATATTAAAGATTCAAGATTGATGCACTTACCTCGATCCATTACGCTAGTTGATGAAGATGACAATGGAGGCAGGCTTTAGCTTTCTACCCAATACACACCGAAATCCTAAAGGCAAGCCGCACATACGATGGAAGAGTGCAACTTGAGAGGGTGAAAACTATGAACCCTAATGCCTCCCTATTAATCCTTTTATACTCATATTCCATCATAATGAGTTTTAATAGGGTGTACCTACTAACATCCAATAAGATGGTCCCTAACCCTAATGNGATGGAAGAGTGCAACTTGAGAGGGTGAAAACTATGAACCCTAATGCCTCCCTATTAATCCTTTTATACTCATATTCCATCATAATGAGTTTTAATAGGGTGTACCTAAAAAAATCCAATAAGATGGTCCCTAACCCTAATGGGTCTATACAATTGGGTTTTGGTTAAGCCCAGTAATTAAAACATATGGGTAATCATTAATGGGTTAATGTGGGCTACATTCTAACATGTATAGCACCATGAATTCCAATACAATGAAGAACATGACTAAGAAAAGACCAATCAACTCGATCATAAGCCTTAGACATATCTAATTTCAAAGCAAAAGATCCTATGCGCGAAGTTGATTGTCTCATATAATGAAAAATTTCTTGAGCAATGACTATGTTATCAGAAATCTGTTGGCCAGCCACAAAAGCATTTTGATTGCAAGAAATAATCTCATTGAGATGAGGTTTTAACCTAGATGCAATAATCTTGGTCACAACCTTATACAATATATTGCAAAGAGCGATGGGTCGAAAATCCACAGGAGAGATGAGATGTTTATTTTTTGGGATGAGAGTAATAAAAGTTTTATTTAAATCATCCGGAAGAGAGGATGAAATAAATATTTGCTGAATAAAAGAGGTGACCTCATCACCAATAACATCCCAAAACTTCTTATAAAAAATAACAGGGTACCCATCAGGGTCGGGTGCTTTGTTAGAACCCATAGCTCTAAGAGTAAGCCAAATTTCCTCTTTATTTGGTATCCGACCCAGTGCAGTAAGGTCATCCTCAGATAACTTATAGCCATTTTGCATGAAATCAGGAGGTGGAGGTCTAGAATTAGAAGCAGAAAACATGAGCCTAAAATGTTGAATGAAACAAGGTATAATCTGATCTGGCACATTGGACCATTGACCATTATCCAATTGAATATATTCAATCCTATTACGACGATACCTATTAGAAACCTTGAGATGAAAATAATGTGTATTTCTATCCCCATCTCTAATTTCAATAGATTTGTGTCGTTGTCTCCAATAATCTGCTTCCATATTTAAATAACGATTTAAGTCATCCAAAATTTGACTTTCACGTTGTAAATAATCAGCAGTAGGAGAAAGGGTTTGAACATATAACAAATCCTCCTTGAGTTTAGTAATTTTATGAAATAAGTTCCCAACATGTTCCTTACTCCAAGATTTAATAGATTTGGAAAGATGCTGAAGCCTATTAGGTAAACTACCATGCAATTCAGACCACTTATCATACAAATAAGGCAGAAAAGATGGATGTTGAAGGAGACAAGATTCAAACCTGAAAGGTAGTTTACCGAGTGGCTTACCAACATTGGTATTTAAAAGAATTGGGGCGTGATCACTGTTCAGTCGCGGGAGGTGTAGGACATGTGCATAAGAAAAAGCCATGCACCACATTGGATTAGCAAGAACACGATCCAGCCGTTCTCTAATGTGACGATGTGGAGCCTGATAATTACTCCAAGTATAAGCTGGACCAGCACAACCCAAATCCACTAGAGAACACTCCTCTGTCATTGAATGAAATGCACGAAGATCACGAGGTCGCACCCGTTGTCCTCCCTGTTTCTCTGATGAAGATAAAATTGCATTAAAGTCGTCGATGCAACACCAATGATTAGAAGTCCCAGCAGAAAAAGACTTCAATCTATTCCAGAATTCAGGCCTATCATTTTTGTTTGGAGGACCATAAATACCTAACAAATCCCAAGCCTCGACAGCACCCATACCATATATGCGAAGGTGGATCATATGTGCATCACTACTATAGACATGTGCGTCAATATCATCCTTCCATAACATCCATAAACCCCCACTGTGACCAATTGATCCCACAAAATGATAATGTTCATACCCAAAAGTAGCAATACGAACCACTGATGTCTGATCATTCAAACGTGTTTCAGAGAGAAACAAAATATCTGGACGAACAGACCTGAGGAATGATCGCAATGTGTGAACTGTCGAGGCATTCCCTAACCCTTGACAATTCCACGCCAGTACTAACATGAAGCATGCGGCTGTTTCGGGTCAGCCGCCACCGCCCTATCCAAATCAGATATAGTTTTTTCTACCGCTCCTGTTATTCGTTTATGAGACTGAGGTTCAGATTCAGTGCCCTCTGTATCATAGAGTTGTCGCTTAAAATGTCCTTCATTAAGAATAATACCAGTATTGATTGATCGAGAAGTCCGAGCAGAATCCTTCAAACGTTTGTTCTTGCGATGTGCAGTGCAAATCTCCTTACTTGGACGGTGAGTAAAAGCACTAGACTCCAATTGTGATGATGTAGGGGCAACCAATGAACTGACATGAACAGTTGAGGAATTAGAAAGAATTCCCTGTGAGAGAGAAGGGTTCGTACGTGAAGTTTCTCCATGCAATGAGGGGCTTACAACACTTAATAACTGTTGGTGGCAGTTAGGAGACTTTGAAATTTCAAAACCCATTCGGTTTTCCAAGTTATAGCGGACGGTTGGATTAACTGTCAAATCATCGGAGGTAGTTACAGGTCTGGAAAAACTTGCCGGAGATTGTGCCGACGCCGGGGTAGATGAAGATGGGGAATTAATCAACCAAGAACTTCGTACTCGATAATCCACGCGGATAGCATCCGTAAAACGTGGTTTAATAATATTGTAAGGATCAATAACTGAAGTACCACTCAAAGTTTGAGAAACTGAAGTTACAACATCAACAATAATGGGATACATTCGTATAGAATGAACGACCAACCCACAAAAGTAACAAAATTTTGTTAGTTTTTCATACTTAATTAAGACCACACATTCCTTAGAAGAAGGTAAGGTTACTGTAATTGATTGGTGTAGTGGTCGTGTAATCAGAATACGTACACGAACCCTGGCATATCGTCCCCAAAGAACAGTGTCTGAAGGAAGAATTGGAACGACTGTTCCAACTTGAGATGCAATTGGCGCCACAGATCGAGGGGTTAAATAGTGTACCGGAAGCCCATGAATTTGAATCCAAAATTCAACTGTGTCGAACAAATATTCAGTCGGTAGTTTATCCGGATCACAACGTTCAATGACTAGCAGATCATCATTGAAACTCCAAGGGGACCCATCAAACACAACTTCCATATCAGAGAGACTCTTGAAACGTACCAGGTACGAATTGTTATGGAATTCAGAAATCTGAATTTCCCTGAAAGGATTCCAGGCACGACGGAACATGCGATCTAAGATTGTGATGGAGTAAGTACGTAAATTTGCAAACCATTGAAAAATATGCGGGTAAAACCGGTGGGTCATTATCGGCAAGAAGAACGACGTTGGGAGGATCATTCTCATTTGCAAACAAATTTCCAAACCGATTGAGAAGATCATTCGCCGTTGGAGAATTTGGGGGAGAGGGGGAATTTGCCATAGAGACAAGAGAAAGTTATTTTAATGAAAAAGAAGAGATCACCAGGAAGATGAAGAGAGATCACTGAAAAAGTGAAGAAAGATCACTACGGAGAGTGAATGAACTTTTTGGGGCAACAAACTGTTAAGGGCTACACAGTTTCTGTCGTCCGCATCATTTACTATCCCCGCCCCATTTTTTTTTTTTTAGCGAAACCCTTAATGCTTGCCCATCCCTAAACCTATTTTTTGAGGTTGTAATAACCTAATTTTGAGGTTTCGATACGACATGCCCTTAGTGACTTAAAAACCTCATACTCCTTGGTTTTCTTAGAGCCTGTGCTGGCTCAGCTATCTATAATTCTAATTTCATAGGGCACAAGGACATTGCAGTCTCCAACAATATTAGAAGACCGACAAATAGATGATCCCACATCCAAAGGTTATAGGGATGATATTATCACAATAATTACAGATCATCCCCATGTAAAATCACCATCTTCTTAAATTTCAAAGCCCATCAAAAGTTAGTTCAACCCTTGGATCATCGATCTCTATGTGCGCCCTGCAATATATTAGGCATGGGTGTCAACTGGTTGGTTCCGTGCAGTTATTGAAATACCCAGAATCGGAGCCTATTATTTTGGTTATTTTCGGTTTCAGTTTTGATCGATTACGATTTTCAAATAGGTGGAACCAAAATCAGAATAACTAGTTCTACTATTAATTGGTTATCTGGTATTGCTGTTCCTAATTTATAATATTACATTTTTATATGTAGAAAATGTTACAAATGATAAAAAATCAATAGAAAAAATAAATTTTAATGAGTAGGTTTCTGTTCTTACCGGTTATGAAGGTACAGAACCATAACCGCTAGATCCGCTATAACACTAATGCCATGTTTGGATCGCCGGAATAGAATCACATTCCTGGGAATCAGATTCCTGGAATACTATTCCTGGGAATGACATTCCCTTATTTTATGTTTGGTTCAACAAGAAATATGAATATGATTCTTGCCACATTCCTATTCTAGTGTTTGGTTCATGCAGGAATAAGAATCCGAAAAGAGGCTAATTTTCCCTTTATACCCCGTCCAAATATATATTATTAAAAACAAGCATGGAAACAAAAAATTAATTCATATTTTTCATACAAGCATTGAAACAAAAAATTAATTCTTTATCAAAAAATAAAAATCAATTCATTTTTTTCATAACTCATATATATTGGTTTATTTACCTTTTTAAGCATGGAGTTAGATTGAAACTTATACTCGTTGAATGTCTCAAATGGAAATCTATCGATCTTATTCTCTTCTTCTTCTCTTCTTTTATTTATTTTTCTCTCATCTAGAAAGAAGTCACGATTAGGAAAAAGAAAAAAAAAGAGGTTGAAGTGTCTAAACATGGTTTGGGATTGTATTTGTAAATAGTGAAAATATGTAAGGGTAAGATTGTCTTCAAAAAATATCATAATTGATTCCGGGAGAATGGGAATGGCAATCCCACCTCCCCCCACGGGATTGCTATTCCCCCTAAATGGGGGAATCTCACATTCCTAGGAATGTGATTCCAGCCTGATTCCGCGAACCAAACACAAGCTTGGAATCACGTTCCCAGGAATGTGATTCCATTCCTGCAATCCAAACATGCTATAAAGGTAATGTGACTTCTAGCAGTTTCGATTCCTCTTACTACCGGTTCTTAAAAATGTGGAACCAAAACTGGAAAAATTAGTTCCAATTCGGTTCGATTCTCGGGTAAACGGGTACCCATTGGGCACCCATTGGAAATTCTAATACTGGGCAAGTAAATCATCCTCTAAATATGTTATGTTTTAGAGGAGCTACACTAATCATACCTATCTCTGATTTTTTTCTTTTGTTTCCAAATCTAATACGCACTGGGTACTCGGGTCCACTGAAAGAACGGCGAGGATCATCGGATGTGGGCCATACGTGAATGACAAACAAACATACGAGTTGGAACATTTTTAGATTGAAACAAGTGAAGAGCTTCTCACTTGTGCACAGACTCCAGAGCTTACCATTTCATTTTTTCTGTTCCTCTTTTTGAATCGCCAGTTTCAAAGCTACATTTCGATACTTGGGGCGGGTACTAAGAAATCCAATCAAAACCAGAAACACTAGAAAAGTAGAAATACTAGCAAACCAAAACCCTAAAAAGTAGAAGAAAATGGCAGAAACAGTCCCATCAGCAGCAGCATCATCAGAGGGGGGAGGAGGAGGAGAAAGTCTGAAAGACCAAGGAAATGAATTTTTCAAAGCTGGGAACTATCTCAAAGCTGCTGCTATTTACACTCAGGCCATCAAGAAAGATCCCTCCAACGCTACTCTCTACAGGTTTCTCTCTTTATATATCATCTCATAATCTAATCTTCTTCCTTAAATTTAAATATTTTCTTCATCTAGTACTATAAAATTTGAATCGGGTTTTGTTCGTTAATATGGCAGTTGAAATCTACGGAACTTTGTTTTGATTGAACTCTATAAAAATGTGATCTTTTTAGTTCTCTTTATGTGGATTGGCAATGATTTTTATGTTAAAATGTAGAGATTTGGGATTTTTGTATTCAGTAGAAAGGGTTTGGAAAAGATGCCTGTTGGTGAAAATGCTGAATCATACCTAGGAGACATGAATGGTGCACTGACGTGTTCTTCAGTGAATGTTAGTCCTGCCCACCAAGTGTTTCCGAAAATGTCAAGCCGTGCTGATAAATATAAAGCCATGCCTTGTGTGTTAACACAACACGTCAGTGAAATTGTTGTAACGTCCCATGGAGCATTGGTGAATATATCGTCGTGCTGTTACATGTATGATTTGAGTTTTCACCAATTGATAAATATGTAGTGCCGAGTTTTCACCAATTGATAGATATGTATTGCCGTGCCATTCCAACGTTAAGATGAAGTGCTGTGGCGATGCATTGGCTATGCCATGCCTCCTTTTTTTTTGTCATGTCGTGCTAGCAGTTGTTTGTGCCATGCCATGCACAGGTGCTATGGTGTGCATTGATTATGTGCTATATTTTTTCTTGCATAACCTTGCTAGGCCAACATGTTGTGCTCCACCAGTGCACATGCTGTGGCATGCCATGTAAAGGTGTTAAGCCATGCCATGTCTCCAGGCCGAGCTGTGATGCCAGTATGCTGTGTCATGCCATGTCAACATTCATGCTGTGCCTATGCAAGTATGTTTGTTTTGTCATTTGTGCCATGCTAATTGCTAAGATGAACATTCTGTGAAGTGCCATGCCTCTGTTTGGGGCCGGGTCATGCGATTTGGTGTTGTGTTTGATAGCTCTTGTGCCATGCCATGACGTTGTGCTGTGCCACGACAACATTCGCTGATGTTTCGCAGCAACGTGCCGTGTCACGTAGTGCAAGCTAACTTGTTAACTTGTTTCTTGCCATTATAAATGTGCAGTGTTGAGATGTGCCAGTGAGTTGTACGGAGCCGTGCCCCTGTATTGTGCCATTCAATTGAAATGTGTCTTGCCATTCCGTCTCCCTATCATTACATCCCATGTTAAATTAGGAGGTCAAAATTCCATGACCTAAGTGCCTCTTGACTCCTTTTCACAAAACTGTTTCGAATAAATATCCACGTATCCATCATTTGATATAAATTATAATGACTTTATGGGAGGATGCCATCTTAGTCCGATCCAGATCAACTAACCATGTTAATTGCCTAAAGCTAAGGAGCATGTGTAAGTATTATTCTTACCTACATTAATACACATAGCAAGAGTATGATAAGGTGAGATCACGTTCTTGTTTTTTACTCCCGGTATTAGTATTACGTTACCTAGAGTGGAAGTTGTAGGGTAAATTAGTTGGTAGTTGTTACTTTCTTGTAATGGGCCTTGGATGGCTTAGTCAAGGATGCACCTTTTATACATGATAGGTCTATGTTTCATGATTTTCTAAAAGTTGCCCATCCCCAAAGTGGTCCACATTTTGGGTTTCTGCTTTTGCCTCATCTGATCTATGGGTTAAGTGGTGATTTTGTACACATCATGGTTACTACATTTCTGGATATACTAAACACTCTCCCATACCCTGAGCGGTCTACATCGATCTGGGATTACTTATATATATTTACTTTTTTTTGCTTTTATCCCTTCTGATCTATGGGTTTACCAAGTATATTTCTTGTGGTTGTATGTAGTGTACTTCTTGGTGAAATTTTTCGTATTCCATCGCATGCTTTGACTTATGATATCCTGTTATAAATTTGACAGCAATCGTGCTGCTGCATTTCTGCATCTGGTCAAACTCAACAAAGCACTCGCAGATGCTGAGATGACAATCACCTTAAACCCCCAGTGGGATAAGGTAGATCTATCTTCTCCTTGTTCCGGTTCTTGGTTTTACTACTTGATTCGCCTAAACACTCACCATTTTTTTGATATAATCCTAGGGCTATTTCAGAAAAGGATGCATATTAGAGGCAATGGAACGAGATGATGATGTAAGTAATGTATTTGTATGTAATTTTCTATGCATGCTTTCATGGTTTTGGAGTCTTGGTTAATATGATTGTTCACATGATTGTAGGCTATTGCTGCATTTCAAATAGCTTTACAGCACAACCCACAGAGTACAGAGGTGTCTAAGAAGATCAAGAGGCTTGCTCAGCTGGCAAAAGACAAGAAGAGAGTTCAAGAAGTGGAGAACATTAGATCCAACATTGACATGGGAAAGCACTTGGATCCATTGAAATCAGAACTGGTGAGTGTGGCTTCTTTCAAGGCAAGGGTTGGAATTTTGCCATATATGAAAATTTGTTGTACTAAAAGTGTTATACATTGATACTCTTTTTTTTTTTCAATCAAATCTAATTTCTCAATAAACAATTATAAAAATAACCAGAATATTTTGTATCTGTACGCCAAAAGTTTATGGGCATGTCATCATAGTTTATCTGTGTCTATGTTACGTAGCATCGCAGGTAGGATGTTATTCATGTGGGGTCAACTTATAAAAAAAACATATAAATGATTTTGGGGAACATGGATATAGGACATTTACAGTTTCTGCAAGAACTGGGTTTGACTTGAACTTTCTTTTTACAGTCTGAAAAATATGGAGCCGATGAAGGTTCAAAGGAGATCTTCTCTTTTATTGTAGAGACAATGGAGATGGCAATTAAGTCATGGCATGAAACAGCTAAAGTGGATGCAAGAGTTTATTTCCTTCTTGATAAAGAAAAGACACAGACTGATAAGTATGCCCCAGTTGTCAACATTGACAAGGTATTACAGCCCTTTGCTTTATCAGGCTTCTTCTTCTTCTTTTTTCTTTTTTTTTTTTTTGACTGAGTAGTCTTGATTTTTATCTGATTTTGTTACTGAATGTTCCGTTTCTTTTTCTGGATTATATTGAAACCCAAACTGGGGCAAACAACTTTTCTAATGCCAACCTTTCTTCCGTGCAAGCCTTTGAAATGCTTACTTTTGACTTATCTTACCAGGCATTTGAATCTCCCCATACGCATAGCAACTGCTTTTCGTTTCTGAGGCAGTACGCTGAAGAATCTTTCTCAAGAGCAGCTTGTTTAGTGGTGCCCAAGAATATTATATCGTATCCTCAGGTATTCTAGCATTGCAACATTGTTAAATGGTTGGTGGATTCCCAACCAATGTTATCTTATAGGATCAATGGCTGTCTCTGTAGGTCTGGAAAGGACAGGGGTCAAGGAAGTGGAAGCACGGGCAAAGCGATGGTTTCTTTGTTCAACTTGAGTTGCCTTGCTTGCGGAAACTGTGGTTTATTCCTAGTTCAACAGAAAAAGGACGAACACTGTGCAGGTAACTCCCTCTTTTTGCACCTACATAATATTGTTGGTTACGAGCATGTGTTCTCATGGATTTGAGAGTCTTTTACCTCAAATTTCAGTGATTACATAATTAGTGATACCTGTCGAATCTGTTGTGTTATATGAATGGTCAATGAAGTTTGAGTGACTTTTCTTTGACCACCAAAATAATCCGTACGGGTTGATTTGATAATCTGGTTCGACGGGCGCATCAGTTGTTCTTTTTTGCTAAGTTGGTGTTGTAAATGTTCATTTTATGGATTCTTTGGTTGTTGGCTGTGGCTTGAGTTAATGAGATTTGATTCTTGCAAACGAATAGCAATGGATTAAATGTCATAGTTCTCTATAATTTCAGAAACCCAGAGCTTTTGGATGTGAGTGTGCATGAAGTCCTTCCGCGTCTTTTCAAAGAAATTGCTTCAAATACCAGTTAGCCCTCCTACCTTGGTTCAAGTTCCAGGTTTGAACAATGACAGACATGCTTCAAAGGGGAGGGAGGTCTCAATCTCCACTGAAAGCAAAGGCAGTACACTAGGTGTCTGAGTTTTGCCATATGAGGGTGCTTGATTTCTTCCGTGGACATAGAGGAAGCAAATATGAGAGAATACTGTAGTCGTTCGCCCGCATAAGAAAGGTACTTCAAATTTGTGAACTTACTATGATGTTTTTGCAAGCTTACTCTCAAATATTAATGGGGTTTCTTTACTGTGTGATTGTTTTGCGTTTCAAGTGTTCTGACGTACCTCGCTTATGTTGGTAAAGATTGGTTATGGAAGGTGGTTAGATTGTATTTTTCAATTCCATTTGAGCAAAGTTCACAACAGATGGATTGCGTTGTTACAAGTTTGTAGATCCATATATCTGCAGTTCTTCTAAAACTACATTTGTTGGATCAATGGATGGTGTTAGACTGTAAATCTGATTAGGTTTTCTCCATTATGCAAGCTGTTGACCTTTTTTGCGTTCAGGACTCTTTATCATATTTTTCTGCCATTGTCTGAAAGATCGCAATCGGTCCCTTCCCCCCCAAAACAAAAAATGAAAAAAGAAGAAGATAGAAGTAGATACTAAACAGGTCATAATTGAGATGATTTTTCTTTTAGATTGCTGGCCAGAAGTTGTTGCTAATTCTCCACCAATTCCACAAGAAAGTGAATGAAATTAGCTTGAATCTATTTGATTTGCAAGCAGTAGTAGTAAAAAATATAGTACAAATTTTTCTAACAACAAAAAGCAACCTTTCAAAAGTTTCCCTAGGTTAAAATTAAGATGAGTCATGTCAGTATGTATAATTTTGCTTTCATTATCAAACAGAGCCCCCTTGTCTCATCTGAGACCCACCACTGGGTGATGGTGGTGATGGAGTCGTCCTCCCTCCTTGACTTGCTCTTACAAAGAAATGAATATCATTGGACCTGCAAATTCACAAACAGAACCCCGTCAGATTAGTATTAAGATATTAGAGATATTATCAATCTAAATATGAACCCTAATCATGCATGGGCATGATACATTGAGGTGCTAATCCATATGTGGGTTTTGTGGTCAAATAAATAAACTTTCCTCGTTTTTAACTCGGATTTGAAAACTGTTTTTCCTTTTCTCTTCTTCAACTTCCCCGACGATTATTTGTCTCACAAATGGATGAAAAAGGGTTAGGGTTTTGTTTCTAAGAAGAAGACAATCTCTCATATATAAGAATGATTTAGATTAATGCTTAGACGGGGAAAATTAATAAAACTTCTAATAACTGGTTATTAATTTTTGCTAAGCAATGCAAAACCTAGCTACTAATTTTACCTGCAAGACACTTGAGACAAGAGAAGGATTAGGCAGCATAAACGCAAAAGTAGAGAGAAAGCACCCATATTTAGCTTACTTAGCTGATGATTCAAAAATTAGGTTAAGCTAAAAAATCAGTTCCCAAAAGTTTTGAGATTACAGGTTCATGTTAGCTTTGCTGCCTTTTGGTATTAATACTAGTACCCAAAGATAGATGGTATCCTAATATTTGACAAATAGCTTTTTCTATAATATTATAGTACATTATATTGTACCACGAGTTTTTGGCCTCTCTCTCTCTCCTACCTGGTTAACTAAATAAACTATTTTCATTTTCATTAATTTATGTAACTATCCTTTTCTCGTTTATTCTTGAAATTAACTGGCGTCATCTCATTCTTTTTTTTTTTGAGCCATAATAATTATTTAAAAGCTTATCGATACAATGTCGGTATAAAATTTTTTGTGGGGCACACATAAAGATGATTTGAGTGTATGATAATGCATGAGCTCCTCACAATGTAGATCATCTTTATATAATAAGATTACAATGAACATTTTAAAAATTGTAAAAAATTAGTTTAAAATTACAATTAAAGCGATAGTTCATTAATCACCCATTTTTGCGAGTTTAAAGAGTTTTAGATTAATGATTTGATTTTCAATTATTCTCAATTCTTCATTGAAAATTAAATATTAGATCATCTCCATGTTCGGCGCAGAAATATGCTCCGACGCGTTTTTTGTTTTCTTTATTTTTTATTTTGCATTTGAAAAGTGTTTTTAATTTTTTTAATTTTCTTCATTTTACATGGAATTAAAGTCCTTGGACTAGAAAATTTTAAAAATTAGTTGCACATTTCCATTATTTGGATTATAAGCATGTAGATCGCATGTGCCCAGTGGACCAAGTTTTTATTTTTAGTTTTTAAACAAATTTATTTTTTAATTTTTTTTCCTTTAATATATTGTCCTATTAAAAGTAACGTGATCTAATAATTTATTGCCTTCTTTAAGCATGTAGAAAATGTAATATCAAGGTGTTCGTATAACTCAGAATTAAGGTTTTCCTTCACGTGTGGCGTTATTTTGAACTTAACACATAAAACTTTATTGGATGATGTGGAGTACATGTGGCCTTCGAATTTTAAGCCTAACACATAGAATTTTATTGGGTGATGTGGAGCACATGTGGCCTTTGGATCTACACGTGTGGGCCTGCTTTAATACCATATTATGTTTGTGGGCATCCAAAAATCAATTGGTAATCAGTAAAGTGGCCAAAATCTTTATATATATATATATTGATTTGCGAGGCTTTCATCTTTTTCCATATTGGATCATTCTCAACAATTGAATGTACAGTTCCTTTTTCAAACACCCACAAAAAGACATACAATCTCAATTTATATTGAGCAGAGGTGTTATCTTACACCTAGGTTCTCCTAGGGCGCGCTGGTCTTCTTTGGATAATTTTCACGTGGGTCTTAAACTAAGCATGGTAACAAAAGAGTAATTAATCATAATCTATCTATCTATCTATATATAATTCTTTTCCTCTCTTGACCCACAAAAGAGTAATTAATCATAATCTCTATCCTCTCCACACATGCTTTGCGCATGTGGGTTAGATATCCAAACGCGCTATGCACGTTGTCTCCCACACGTGTTACACGCGTACTTTCTATACGTATCTCGCGCGTGACAAATTCATTTTGCTCCCTCACACGTGCTATGTGTATGTGAGTTGGCAAATTATGCGGTGCGTTATTATAGGTATTAAGTGGCTCACTTGGGGACAATACATGCGCTAATTTTTATCTAGACGATAGATAAATCATCGTCACAAAAAATCAGCCTTTGGATCATCTCTACATGAGCACATAAACACGTGTAGGTCAAGTGTAAGAATAAATTAGGTATTAGGTAGGCCCATTGGTGACTATGTATAGACTGATGTGATCTAGACGTTGAGGAGATTATCGTCATAAAAAATTAGCCCTTGGATCTACTTCATGCGACCCCGTGATCAAGTATAATTCAAGTGTAAATAAATAAATAATGCTACAAAGACATGTTCGATTTTTTAAAAAAATTAAAAAAAAATAGGACGGATGGTGTGACAGCTAAAGAGCTGTCCGCCACCGCCATCCAAAATCTATTTCTTTCTCACTTTTCTCTCTTTCTCTCTCCTAGTTTTTAGGGGGCTGGCGCCCCTTAGCCGGCCCAAACGGCTTAAGGGGGCAGCCCTTTATAAGATAGCTATAAAAAGTAGTTAACATATGTACAAACACATCCTGATTTGTTGTCTTTATTAAGCTAGAGTTTGTTTTTTTTGAGATCTAGGGTATCCGGATCTCTTAGAGCACCCGATTAGTCCCTAGGGTGTGAGCAGACCTCCCTATCCACACACAACCGGTTAAAATTTTATTGTAGAAGTGGCCATCAGAAGGATCGATCACTCGATCTCTATTTTGTGAGGTGAGCGTCTTGACCACTTAGCCGTCTCCTGATGGTTATTAAGCTAGAGTTGAATATCTTACATTGAATATAATCTGACTACAAAAATTCGTTCGGTGGGACGTCATGGCTTGGAAGACAAGATCCTTAGTCTAACGCAAACAGTATTTTATATCCACTTGCAATTAGAAAATAATTAATTATATTAGGATTAAAGATTTTATTAGCCGTTCTTATAATTTATAATTAATTAATTATATCCATGAAAAAGATACTCGTTAGTATCACATATTTGGACTGAAATTTTTAGGATAAAAAATTACCAACTTGTTAATAAGAAATATTTTCTTATTTGATTTTTATTTTATTTGATTCCAATTCTCATATCAAACTCGATTACGTAATCTGATTTGACAATTATATCAATCCTACCATATAATTAATCAGGATTATATAATAGAGCCGTTTTATGCGTCGACCGTTCGATTACACAGTTTCTGACCGTGGGATCGATTCGCATGCATGCTTAGGTGTTATGTTGCGATTTGTGCAAACTGTATCCCACGATCATAAACCATGTAGTCTAAACAGTTGACTGTGTGGTAGCACGGCTCGTATATAAAGCAACATGTTGTTGGCACCATCTATGTGGGGCTCCTATAGAAATGGTTTAAGGGATAATATTTTGAGAGGTTGATGTATGTACTAAATAAAAAGTTGAGCAATGTACACTCAACTTTTTATTTAGTACTTACATCAACCTCTCAAAATATTCCTTTTTTGATCAATGAATCCTTGCTTTATCGATCAAAAAAAAAAAACTAAATAAAAAGTTGAGTGATTTATGAGTCGCCTATTTTTATAATTAGCTTTAAACCAACATTTGATGGAGTTATAAATTTTAAAATGGAATGAATTTTATATGAAGATGACCTATAATACGGCGCATGCGGAAGCGGTTTAACGAACCACGCGGAAAATCCACTCCGGTAAACTAATTAACCATTCAATAACAATCTCCAATCCAAGAGAAAATTAAAGAATAACTCTAATCCAGGAGAAAAATAATGAAACGATAACAAAGGATCACATAATAACTGTGGCAAAAGCTAATTCTTCAATAATCAAAGTGAACTCCAAGCTAAATATTACAATAACTAATGGGCTATTTACTCAAACTCTGTTTCTAAGAATTAAAAACTTACTAAAACTCTCTAACAAATTAAGTTTCCTATTAAAACAAGAAATATAAATGAAAGAAACTACTAAATAATTAAAATATCTAGTCCCAGATGGACTCTTCGGTTGGACCCATAAGATCCACCGTATCAACCTACATAGTGAGGAGATCGTTCTTACACTGTCGGATTATCTCCATGTGGGACTAGACCATGTCCATAACATGTTGCTTTAAGTATGTCTCCTATCCCGAATCTATATAAAAAAAACAACTTTAATTAAATTTTAAAGATGAAGATATATATAAGTGCAATTATTTCATTGTCTTTGGAGATCTTTATTGTTACGAATTTAGGGATCGATTCAACCGCACAATTAAGATAAACCAAAACTATGCACACAAGAACGTAAGAACAAGAAAGCAAATAATTCACAACGCATAAGATTTGCGTGGTTCGACAAGATTACTTACATCCACAGACGACGATGAACCTTTTCCACTAATATGAAAAGCACGAAAAAATAGTTACAAGACACTCACATTCAATGGCAGCCCATGCTCAAAGCCCCACAATCCTTACAAGAGTTCTCACAAACCCTCAACTCTCGCACAAACTTCTCTCACAATTCTTTCTACTTAGAAAACCCCTAAAAGACTCTTTAAATAGGTTTACAAGAGGTATCCACGAAATATGAAGAAACCTAATCCAAATAAAACACAAATTAGCAAGTTCGCAAGCCAAAACCGCCTCATCTGTGGCAGTGCATTCGAAAGCACCAAGTTTTCTTTTGAAAGCAAACCTTCATGATGGAAAAATTTTAAGACTGCTTTCGAAACCAACACCCCGCTTTCGAAACATAGTTTCTATGAACTGCTTTTGAAACTGAACAACTCTATTTCGAAACCAAAGTCATCTGACATCTTTTCTCCAACACGCTTTATCTTTCTTACTTTCGAAAGCTAATGCTGGATTTGATATCCATTCCTCTATTTGCTTTTGAAAGCACCTCCTTGCTTTCGAAATCGAAAGCAACTGTTTTCTCTTCTGAATTTTGCCAAAAAAACTTATATTTATTAGAGACAATTGATCTATTCTTAGTATAAATATAATATTGACAACTCTTTTTATAAGATCGTAACTTTAAAGAAAAAGTTGCTCAACATGATATTTGAGCAAGTGCTCCAAGGATTCAAGTCCCACCCTTAGCGCGGAGAGAAAAAAAAAAACCGCCAGGGCTGAGGGGGGATATTATGGACCAAGCCACGCTTCAAAACAAATTTACCCTTTGGTCACACAAGTCAGATTTTATCCATATTACAATCACAAAGCAGTTAGGATTAGACGTCTCTTTCCAACACTCCAAAAATGGATTACATTTTAAATTGCCATTCATATATTAATTACAAGAGATTACACGAAAATTAATTCCTCAAATAACTTAAGCTAGATCGATAATTGGTTTTAACCAATCAATCATATGTTACCAAATAGTTGGTATGTGACATTTGTCACATTCTGATTGGTTGGCGAACATTTCATCGTTGCGCTTGGACCCAATGATGAATGAACGTACCCTGGCCGTGCGGCCTTCATCGTTAATCATATGGATAATATTGGATTAGATTATATGCTGCTAAACATTGTTATCTTGTGCGACGTCCGATTTGATCTTGGTAGGTCCTGATGATGATTTGCATGAATGAAGCATGAAGTTGCACGCTTCGACCGCATCTCCGACCGTTAAATAGATCCATTCTCGTCCGATTGACTCGATGAACTTCGACTTGTCAAGCTTCACCATCACCTCACCGCCAGGGTTTGCTAATACAAGCTAATTAAGCAAATAAAAACATATACATATATTAAGATTATTTTTAATTTGCCACAAAAAAATATGTTAATTAAACCTTAATGATGCTAATTACCTTAAGTGCCCGCCTATCGACGTTCTTCTTGACTTCCTCTAACATGGTTATCCCGCTCGTGTCAATGCTACCAACAGCTACAAATTAAGCAAAAATTACCACAGTTAATTAAAAAGCTAATTAATCATGAAAATTATATACAAAAATTTTAGATGTTAATCATGTAATTTAACTTACCACTCATATCTAGGATAACATATTGCAAGGTTGCTTCTCCTGATGATTTTAGTTTATCTTCCTCTTCGTCCATCCACCTCGAGATCCTATAAAAAAATTTCCAATTTTATTCATATACGTACGACGGTACGAGGCTACTATCACGTATACGTACACGAGGGAATGTTTAAATTATTATTATTTTTTTCTGATTTTACATCATTAATTATTTTGCGGGCGAATAATCAGATTTTTCGATATACCTTTCTCTCAAGTAGCTTGCATTGGCAAAATAGATTGGAGCATCAACCTGAAGGATGAGAACTCCAGGGACACTAGCAGCAACTGGGTATTGATCAACACTTCTGTAGGTCATGGAGTTTGGAATGTTCCCAAGAACATAAGTCCTTGGTCTTGTTACAAACAACAGCAATCTAAGCATAGATATGGCGACCTGCAATGATATTCATAAAACTTTAAGTTCATTGCTTAAGAACTTGTTGACTTACTGACCTAGCAACAAGTTAGGGTTAGGGCCGGACAATTCTGTTAGGGTTTATCAGGTCAGAAATGCTCAATTCTAATCCTGATTAGTATTTAAAACGGGTTTGACGTTTTTACAACCCTAGACTTAACTAGTCTGACTTGATCAATAAAAATAAGGCAATGAGCTAGGGTCGACCCTCACCCGTTAAGTTTGATAAGTTAACTAGTTTATTGTACTTCATAGTTTATATTTTGGAACTCCAATGTTACTTATATAATGTGTAATTGAGGTTATTGTTAAAGTGTTTATCTTTTAAAATGTGTCGAGTCTGAGCATGACCTAAAAACTTAGCTGTCATATCATGTGGTCAGATAATGTAGTTAATATAAGATTATTTCAGTAATCCTCTGATTAATAATATTGAAATTTGGTTTAGTTAATCATAGTAACTAATACTGTAACATACCGCTATGACTAGGCCAATCTCGACGCTGCCAAAGACGACACCAATGAACGCACTCATACAGACGATGAAGTCGAATTTGTCAACCTTCCAGAGATGGTAGGCAGCTCCATAGTCGATCAGACCCAGCATCGCTGAGATTATTATCGAGGAGAGTACCACCAGGGGAGTGTAGTGAAATAATGGTGTTAGAAACAATAGAGTTATCATCACTGCAGTTGCCATGACAATGTTTGAAACTGCTGTTTTGCACCCTGCGTTGAAATTCACGGCCGATCGCGAAAATGGGCCTGAAATTAATGGATAAAAAAGAAGATCAATTCAAAGAACAAAGGCGAAAAATGAAAAATGATCTTTAGTGAGATTCGTGGGCGATGGTGAAATTGATCAGCTCACAAGATCAGGCCAAGCCCAACCCAGTTTAGGTCCAGTTTTGCAATTTCAACTTGGGACCACCCAGAAATAGTAGGCCATGCCGCTTTGTTTGGTATTCAACGAAAATTCGCAGCATACAAATGCTAGGAAATGCTTAATTTTTATTAGTTTTGGGTAATACATCTTCATAGTAATTTAGAGTAAGCCTACAAATAAGTAGCATAATAGGTGTGAATATTCACAATTTTGAAAGTACTGCACATATTCACAGCATTTTATAATTGTAGGCCCACTTCAAGTAACCATGAAGATATATTACCAAAAATCAATAAAAGTTAGGCATTTTCTAGCATTTGCATGCTGCGAAAATTTGTTAGATACCAAGCAGGGCATAAAAGTCCATCCCAAGCCTAAGGCCCACTGAAATGCAATTAACTTTCAGCCCAAAATCACTCATGGGTTCATTAGGGTTATTAAATTCAGTTAATCAATGGAGCAGCTTGATAAGGATATTTTAGTAAAATAGAAACCTGTAGTCAAGTAGCAAGAAGTGCAAGAACCAGCAATATTCATCATCCCAAAGGCAATCATTTCTTTGTTCCCATCAATGTTATAGTTCTTGAACATAGCAAAGCTTCTCCCCACCGCTATTCCCTCCTGTGTTGAACATCACCCACATCTCTACTTTAGCACAACTAACAATATAAAGTATAGTTGCAAATTTATACAGTTTATTTCACTTTTTTGGAGCAGATATTCAATGCTATATGTACAAAAAAATTTAACAGAAAATTTGACAAACGAATGAAGAGGCGAAATCAAATAGAATTACTCTTGTATTTTTAACCATTGAGATGTTGTCTAAGATTTTGCTACCTCACTTGTTTTTCAAACTTTTTGTAACATTTTAGCAAAAATGAATCTTTTTACACAGGTCTCTGTATATCTTCTAAACAGCAGTGTGGGTTCCACATAGAACTTTAGAACCAGGTAGAACTGGACCATAGAACTTTGAGGTAAGACGAGAGCAAATCCACTGTCCCTAAATCCCATGTTCCCTTGCTAATTTCATCTTATAGGACCTGCATAGAGACGATCTAATGACTGATATTTGGTGAGATTAATGTTCAATCTCCTCATCCTAAAGTTCATTATCACAAAAAAGCAATCCATTCTAAAACTTCTGATCCCATAAAAGATGATTGAAAATCAAATCGTCTATTTTCCGATATAAAATCATTTTATAACGATTGATTTTTCAATTAGTTGTTGATGGCGTCAAAAGTTTTAGAATTGATTTATTTTTGTGAGAATGCTCTGTACGCCAGGTGTGAAAAACATCAATCTCACCAAATATTAGCCATTAGATCGTCTCCATATAGATCCTATAACACAAAATCAGCAAGGGAACATGGGATCTACTCTCCCATAAGATGGCAGTTCGTTCAATATTAATTAAAAAAGAGTCTTTGTACAATTTGAACTCGCAGCCTCCACAAAGGAGATGCTAAACTAATGGGCCTAAAATGGGCCCATTACAATTTTTTAACGTTTTTGCTAGTAAGAATTAAATATTGAAAAATCGGACTGAAATACTAAACAAAAAAATTGCATGAAACCGTAACCAATGACCCCAATCCCGGTTCCACTCTTTGATTATTTTGAAAACTGAAATTAATTGGAACAAAACAGGAACCGGATTATTTTGAAGATGAGGCGATAGAATTGGACTTACAGCGAGAGCGATGACACCGGTGATGATTCCTGTTTTTACGGCTGTCATCAGATACGGTGACCCAAAAGCCAAATCGGAGAGAGATGGTGGATTCAATCCTTTCTTCAGTTGTCCAATCTGAAGGTAGAAAAATGACAGACGTATATAGCTTATCAAAACCCTAGCTGTTGAGTCTTAAGAGTGTCAATTACGGTTCTGTTCCGTTTTTATTACTTATCCAGGACCGGAACCAATTATAAAGCTTGGTTCCTATTCTGTCCAATAAATTTGGAATAATATTATGGTTGTTTGGAAGGGTTAGTGGGGACCAGAGATTCATGTTTCCCTGGTCTGTTTGGCTACCAAGAATCCCTGGAAACTTGTTTCCCAAGGAAACTTGTTTTCCTGCAAATTCCTATTTTAGAGTCACACTCCCACTTCCCACTTAGAATTTGCTGGAATTCTAAACTAAGGATTCATTATATATTCACACAACTCAATACAAATTACACCCCACAAAATTAAAACAATAAAATAGAGATTTTTTTTGGATTTTAAATGGCAGTCAAACAAACCAAAGGATTCAAGCTTCCAAGATTTCATGAATCTATGGATTCTTTTATGGCAATTGTGGTCAGTAAAAGTGGTCAGTTTAGAACTCCTTCCTTAAAAGTTGGTGTATAAAATAGCACTCTCAATATTATTTCTAAAGCGTTATTTGTCCACACTCCACATCACTTGCCATCATATACGCAGCAATTGTGGTCAGTAATAGCATTACTAATCAAAAATTTAAAAGAAGATGTGAGAAGTGAGAAATTTTAATTAATTACCACTTGAACGCCGTGTTTTTCAGCGTGGGTGAGATAGACCAGAAGGCTTCCCAAAATAACAGATGTTAGAGGCGCCATGGCTGATATCCAGAACAGCTTTGGTCTTTTCTTGCTCTGCATATTCCAGCAGCATGTCAGTGATCAGAAAAATCATACAAAATAATACCCCAAAACAGCAAGAATTACTTCATTAAGAAATCAGAATCTAAACTCATCATCATTTTTTTTGGCTGATAAAACATTTTTGAAACTTGAAGATATGACAGACCCCTCCCCAAAAAAAAAAAGAAAAACAATTTATGACAGACCCTCTTGAAACAAGTGTTACTTTTTTGTATTATCAAACACTTTTTTGGCTCCAAATTTCTTTTTAGGGTTTATGAATTTTTTCTCTCTAGTTTGATGAGCTTTTATAATTTAGTAATGGAGTTTTTTTTTTCAGCATATTTAACTAAAATATGATTTAATTAATTAATATTAGAAAACAATTAAATTATAAAATGAAGTGTGTTACTTACTATGTATCTAGTGAGTGTAAGGAAGAAGAGGAAGCAACAACCCAAGACAGCACTTTCCCACCTCCACTGCAATCAGCCACCAACCACCACCACCATTTAACAAACACAAAGTTAAAATCAGTCACATTTTCATTTTTTCAGGTGCATGAAATGAAAAAATAAAGGGTGATGCAGAGATATTAATTGATTGATTTTCCAATCACTCAATGAAAAATACTTGGGCCTCAAAATAACAGATTTTTTTTCTTCTTCTAGGTATAAAATAGCAGATTGATTACATGCATGCACTTCTTTTGGGTTTCTAAATTAAGTAGGTCAATTGAGAGAGAGTGACTGATGTGTACCTGATGTGTTTGGCTAAAGACAGAACGCATGACTGACACAATATCAGTGCCATGGGTGAAGTGTTCTAGCCCAAGAATCCCTTTCAGTTGTTGCAGACAAACAACAGTGGCTGCTCCAGCCATGAACCCCACTATGGTTGCATGTGACAGAAAATCCACAATAAACCCTAGCCTGCATACATATTTCGAAAAAAAAAAAAGAAAATTACATAAGAGATCCAAACATTAAATAATTTTAAAAAAATTAGCCATAAAAAAATTTAATTATCAATTATATATTAATTACATGCAACAATTTTTTCTGTTTTAAATAATAGGGAAACCTTAAAAACCCAAACTCACCATGCATTCTCCATTTTTTACTAGGTCCTTTTTTAGACCAAAATTTTGACAAACCAAAGTGAAAAGAAAACCACTTTTTTATCTAGTTTTTTTTTTCTTCTTTCTAGGGAGTGAGTTTGTTGTTATAAGATCATTAACTTAATGCTAATCATTAACTTAATGCTAATCAGAATTAAATTCGAGCGCGACAACAGACACTATCAGTGTTGTGCTTGATTTCTAGCTATTTAGACGGGTAATTAATTAGGATTTCTCTGAACTTACATGGACTCTTGAATATGACTGTACGTTAACTTTCTCAACATCATACCAATTATATATATACCTTAGAAAACCCAAGGCAGCTTGAAAAACTCCAGCAAAAAATGTTGCAGTAAAAGCAAGGTGAAGATAAAGTTTGGGATTCTGAGAAGCATTCACTTCATTTCCCAACATAGAAGCTGTGAGAAGTGAGGCAACTGCAACAGTCCCCACTGCCAAATCTCTTGAACTTCCCATCATTGCATACACCAATGGCGGAACAAAACTCGAATCTGCAACAATTAATTATCAAATAAGTTCATCAAAATTTTCTATATATTTTACTAGATTGAGATTAACTTGAAGAAAAATTAAACAACTCACATAGACCATAAATTGGTGGTAAATTTGCTAGCTTGGCATAACTGATTCCTTGAGGGATTGCAAGGCTAGCAATGGTGATACCAGCAATAAGATCAGCTTTGAAGTATTGGAAAGTATAACGAGGAGCCCATTCAAGAATGGGTAAGAAGTATTGTAGACCTAAAACGAGCTTTCGAGATGGTGGTTGATTTTTGAATTGGCGAAAAGGGTCGTCAGGGAAGAAAGTTTCTTTGAGAGATGATTTTAGAGATTTCAGAAATGGTTGTGGTGGTGGAATTGCTACACGTTGAGCACAGTACTCTACAGCATTATTATTATTACTAATGGATGTAAAATCTAAATCTGTGTTACCCATTTTAAACTAACTCTTGTATAACTCTGAACAAAAAAAATGGTGTTAAATTTTAGAGGTGGTGGTGCTGATGAAGTGAAGTGGTGGTGGGGTGGTGGTTGAAGTGAAACTGAGGGAGGGAGGGACTAAGGAGTGGGGGGTTATAAAGAGGTGAAGAGGAGGGGATCTCTGAGTGGGATGTGGGACCCACATTAAGGGTGACAAGTGGAAAGGGCACGTGGCAAGTGTTTAATTGCCTTGACTACCCGTAGACTAGCAGTTTCCTGAATTCCTGATGAAGAGTATCCTGATAGGAGGCGGCAAAATTCGTGGGGTCGGTGGCTTATTGTGAAACGTATTTTTTATGGACTGTTGCCTTGCTGACAACGTGGCAAGTTTGTGATGTAGGAGCTTGCCACGTAGTAGTAGTAGTAGTCAGATGTCAAGTGGGCACGGAAAATGGGCAATTAATCGCCTATCCCGACCCCTTCTTTGTTTTTGTTTTTTTGTGGAGGACGGTCTAATACCTGAGAGCATCCTCCTAGGGCTTTTGCTATTTTTCCACTCGCCCAGCTCCTCCTACGGCATTTTGTACATTTTCAATTCCTTATTATGATTTTTTTACTTTAACCTATTGTGGATGAACAAAGCGTAGAAGGACGGGTTAGAAGCGTAAAAAAACCGCTAAGAATAGACTAGAATGTCAGAAAGTATGTCACTAACAGATGTCGAAAAGCGTAAAAAAACCACCAAAAAGCTATCAATTAATGTAATTAATTTCATTGGCAAACTCACAACCTAAAGCGTAAAGAAACCACCAAAAAGCTAGCAATTAATGTAATTAATTTCATTGGCAAACTCACAACCTCCCATGTTATAGGGAGGGACGCCAACCAATGGGACAAGCGATTATTGGCTAGCCTAACCCATTCTCATTGAGTGCTTAAAAGCGACAGTTACATTGGTTACGACCTTTAGTATAAAAGTCCTTATATTCTTAAATTATACTAGTAGAATGGGTATATTGTGTAATGGCAGTTATAATATGGTTAAAAATAGCCGCTACACTTTCGTAAATTAATTTACATTTGTACTAATATACATTTTGTGTAAATTACATCTCAATTTTTTTTAGGATCCAAAAACTTATTTTGAGCCTAACATGTGGAACTCTATTGGGGGATGCTGACCATGCGTGGCCTTTAAGCCTATTACGTGTAGACCCCCCATGATTCCATATTAAATTTTTAGACATCTAACTCAAAACTAATGGACAATGAGTGGAGTAGCTAATTATCTTTATATTGAGTTGCAAGGCTTTTATTTTCTATGTGAGACTATTCTCAACCCCAATATAGTTAGTGAGTTGCTAAAAGTTCTCTCTTTCAACTTGAAGTATCTCCCCCTTAATATCACTAAAAATTAATTTTCCAACTTATTCGATAGTGTAAATTAGAGGTGCACATTAATTCCGGGGACTAGGTGGGTACATTAAGACATAAATGATTTTTGGACCGATGGTTTTACAAAATTGGTACAAGACACTTATGTGGTAGGGTAAGACCCACCACTTCTCTCTTCCAAAAAGAGTTTTAAAGGAGTTTTCAACTTACATGACCCTGAGACTAACCATACCACATAAACATTGGGCACAGGCTTTATAACTTAGTCAGTCAAAACACTACTCACACTAACAGGACCCTGATGCCTCAAAGAAGAATTCTGTCTCGCTCATTTGATTGATCCAGAGGAAGCAGACTAGAGGCAGCCGCATTATAATTCCCCTGAAAGTCAGAAGGAATTAACTTTTTCTTGGATCTCCTTTCCGCCTCATAAAACAAAGAAAATTGGATTCAGATTTCAGAAATCAATCAACCACTCTCTCTCTCTCTCTCTCTCTCTCTCTCTCTCTCTCTCTCTCTCTAAAATATAACCAAATATTGAGTGTGAATCTGAGTCATACCATGTGGTTTCTGGGTAATCGTATGATTTTGCAGATCTGAATCCAGCAAAATTTTCACGGAGAAGATCCATCTTAATTCAGCATTTTTTGTTTTATAATTAATTAATTAAAGTAAATTATAAAATAATCCAGAGTAATCCAAGAATTAATGTCCGAAAAAGTTTCATCAATTCTTTGAATGAGAAACATGTCTGTTTAATTTATTTTAATTAATTTTACTAATTAATCACCTACTTATTCAATTGAGATTTGTTTAATGTCCATATATGCTGATCACCACTATCATTAAAGAAATAATTAACTATTTTCTTTTTAACACAAGGTATAATTAATTAGTTCTCAATGATCTAAGTGTTGTGTGCAGTATTATGTCATTAATTACTATTGATATTCATGGCCGATTTAAAGGATCTTGTGCAAAAATTGAATTCAGGACCCTTTTTCACGTATAAAAAAAAAATTAACTTTTTGGTCTTACCTCTTATGTATTTTTCAAAACAAATTCTTCTTAAAAGTGCACAAAAAGGAAGAATTTTTTTTATTCACCCACTAATTTTGAACACCCTACTTATTCTTACATATTGGTTACCCCACGTGTAGGCCTACGTAGAAATGACCCAATGGAATACATTTTAGTTGACTGACGGGCTACTTGTCAAAGAGTGCTGACCAGGTGCTCTGCCCTCCGCTAGATTTTCACATATTACACTCACATAATTTTCACATTCCACTCACATTATTTTCACATTATTTTCATATTCCACTTATCCTGCATCTATGTGACTCCTATAATTAAGTCGATGTAAATAAATTGTACAAAAGTAATGGTGAAAGTAGAGTTTCTCTTTTGAAATTTACAAAAGTATCCATATCTAATGATAATTATAATTTTTAATATACTTGTTAATGTGGTCATTTCTTTGATACAAACCTAGGGTAAAAACACATGCGTGTGCATGCTCGTTTGATGTGTGACAAAGTCGCCGGCCTCTATCGACCACCATGGACATTTATTCTCGGATCTTTCCTTGACAAATCATTTTGTCAGGTTCAATTTATTAAATTAATTTAATAATATTAAAAAAATTAAATTAATTTTGTAATAATATTATATATTTTTCCAAAATCCGATGATTGTACTTTTCTGTGTGATGTTAGGTGTAATGCATATCTCAGAGCAGTGATGCTAACATGAGAAAATCACTTTTTACAAAAAGCTATATCTATTTCTATATTGTAATAGTTATATTATTTGGGTGTATCTGTAGTAATCTTTTGTGTTGGCATCATAAAAATGTGATATATTTATTTCTATTGGTCCTTTTCAGATTCTCTGTTATCACCACAAAGTAAAAAATACACTTTCTTTTTTTTGAAAAGAAAGTAAAAAATACACTTGAATGACCTTAAAAATGAAAAACGTGACTGTTAAACACAAACAAATTAAAATTTTGACTACAAAAGAAAAAAGAAAAAAGAAAATTTTAAAAAAGTTATGTGGAGAAACGTCATTGCTTAGGTACCTGAAATTCAAGTTCAATGAAAGTAAAGATGTCAATAAATTCGGGATTTTCTTAATGTTAATTATTTTATTTAGTAATTAGAATTGTCCAAATGAACTGATTTTTTTATGAACACACTATATTATCTATTTGGATCCTATATACAAAAAATAGGTTCAATCCGAGATTTCTAGCATTACGAACACTGTATCTTGAATTTAATAATATGAATGAACAACTGACATTTAAAGTTAGTTTTTAAAGGGTTAAAAATTTCTAATTGAGCTAATATTTGGTGGAAATCATCTAAGTAATGAAAACAACGTATCCACAGAAAATCAATTAATTTGTAACAAAAAGATTAAAAAACTCTAACCTTAAGTTGTGCCCTTATACAAGACCCATAATTACACACCCTTTATCCTCATTGGTGTGTGTCATATCTTTGTGTTTAAATACGTGTGTGTTTATGATGGGGGGAAGGAATTTAAGGTGGCAATGATTTTGGAATTTTTTGACTTTAATATGATTTGTTACTTTCAAGGAAATAGAGATGTGACTTATATATAAAGAGAAGGTGACAGGCATTTACAAACCCACCTTTGTGGGATTCTTTCGGGACAACAATGGCTTCCAAATTAAATAATCATCATCAGTAGCTAGCTCCACTCGCACCCCGATCTTATTAATTTGGAGTTTCCCTACGTGCAAAAACAACAAGTCTAAGAGCGTTTGTGATAGACTTAGGCAAACCTAACCCTAACTCTCTGGTCGATCCAAATTTGGATTTGTTAAACTAAATCTTAATTTGACCCGTGACTAAATAAGTTAAGGTAAGGAGTGGAGCACTTCTAACTTATTGACCCGTCAATCCTTTTAGGAACCCTAACCATTATGAATATAATATTAGACGAAAATAAGAACAAAAAAAAAGAAGAGAAATTCACATATACAATATTGAGTAACAACAATGTCATCAAGAATTTGTAGGTGAGTTTTCGAGATTGTTACCCGCCAACTCACATAAAGTTTATTGTATTCTGGAAGCAGTTTGCGAACAGTCCTATCAACAAACTCATTAATGTGAGTCGGAGTAAATAACGCTTTGAAGAAAACGTTCACTACACACCTCAAGCCATTTAATTGTTTCGTTTTTTTCATTACTTGCTATAAAATTTCTAACAACAAATCTTACGAGTGTTAAAGTCGACCCTTATTAGATGCCTTAAAAGTTGGCACAGAGTTAGAAACCTCCCCAGATGAAACCTAAATGTAATTAGTCCATAATCAATCCCCCAATTAAAGTTCTTTTAACTTTCTCTATCAAATCATTTTACCTTTTAAAGCCTGCCACACTCAACTTCTAGTTAATATATATATACTTTTATCTTTATTTCTTAACCACCAGATGAAAATCCAAATACCCGCCTTGCAGTTTTTCTCCTAGTAATAATCTTTTTCCACCCACTTAAAAATTGGTGACGCAAGCCAATATATGAGTTCAATAATACAATTAAGAGGGAGGTTATTGCACCCCTTCTTAGAACACCCCCTTATAACGCCCCCTTCTATGGGACCCACATGCGATGCATCCAGGGGCTGATTTTTTTTTAGGATGTTCTTCTCAATATGTATATCATCATATTAAAAAATCAGTCTGTTCTAAAACTTTTAACTTCCTCAAATTACTTATCAAAAATTGATAACTATTTGACCCTCAAATAGTTACTAAATAGTTACTAATTTTCAAAGGTTAATTTGAAGAGGTTAGAAGTTTTAGAACGAACTGATTTTTTAATATGATGATATACATATTGAGAAGAATATCTCATAAAAAAATCAGCCCTTGAATGCATCGTATGTGGGCCCCACATAAGGGAGCGTTATAAAGGGGCGTTCTAAGAGGGGGTGCAATAACCTCCCTCTACAATTAAAAGCAAACTTGTATATATTCTTCATTTATTTAGTGGCTAATTAAATCATGAGCAACTCAATAATTTTTATGAAAGTGAAACATTAATAATTTGCGAGTATAATTTATTCTTGATGAGCAACCAGTAGATATAATAGCAAGAACTATTAGAAAGAGGCACACCATTATTATATATCATATAATCTAATGGGGTACATTGTGCTGGCAAGTAAGTGAGGATTATCACATCAATTGTTCCTTCATCTAGTGCTAGTGCTACAATTTGAACCAGTGACCTCTATGATTTATGGCTTTGATACAATGTTAAATCAACAGTTGTTTTGCCAACTCGAACTATCAGAGAGAGATGCGATATTATATATCATATAATTCAATGGGGGTGGTCCACATTAATGAATTATATCATACAAGCTTCATTCATGTGCGTTGTACGTGTTTATATTGGGATCGTTCTTTAATTATGATTGTTTATTAATATGTAATGTTGCTCATTTAATGTTATAGTGGAGTTGTTTAATGCTAAAATTTTATTTAGTACCAACTATGCCCTTCATTTGATAAATAATTTTTAACTATATATATGCAATTTGCTAATTAATAGAAAAACACACAAAAGAGTATTTTAGGAAGTTTTGGCAAAATAGGCTTCACTCAAATATTTGCATTATATAGTAGTATAGATATAGATAATTCAATGAGTAATGAGAAGGGTAAAAAACAAAATGCTTAGGGAGATTTTAAAGTATATTATAACGGGATCATAACACATTAATTAGTTCGGACTATTGGGTGAAAAAAATGGTAACTACTTGTTGCCACATCATTTGCCACGCCAAAATTTCTTTATTATTTCTGCGGAACTAATCTATTTTCATGGAATTCAAATGCTATCAAACACAACCTAAAATCTCTTTTTATAGCTTTTCTAACATGAAGCTCACAAAACATCCTCTTGAGACTTATTTTTTATGTGGCGACAAATTCTCCCCAATTTAAGGAAAAGGGAAAAAAACATATTCAATGCAAATGCAGCCAGCTTGTTGATTTTTCCTATGTGACACTTAATTAATTAAATGAGATATTTTTTGTTAATTGTTAAAAAGGAGAGAGAATATGAGATTTTCTAAAAAAAAGGAGAGAGATAGTGAAATATTTAATGAGATTTACTTACTAGGATGGGAAGACACCTTCTAAGTGAACCTCTAGAATAAGAGAATGGGTTAGAAGATTGATGTCTTCCCATCCTCGGAACACATCAGTTTCATATTGGCTGAGCACATTTGTATTTTTTTAGTTTGAATGTCTGTGCATGTGGCACAACTATAATTGGAGCTGGCGTTAGAGAGGCTCAAAGTATTATTCATTGTCAATTACTTGGTGAAAGAAAGCCCCATGCATGAGGTCATGAAGTTATGGACCTATGGTATGAATAATGTCAAATATATTTGTGTGTCCACTTTGTTGAATTGAGAATCTTATTATGTACATTATTTGGTTGACTTCATGTTTTTCTCAAACCAAAAAAAAAAAAAAAAAAATATGGTAGACAATATAAGTGAGCTTCCATTAATTTCCTAAAAAATAAAGTGTGAGCATGCAGCATTATGGGAATAATCTATCTTTTGGGTGGACACCTTGCTTGCACAGTGCTTTTGGTATGCATTGATTGAACAATGCCTTGTTATAAGTTCCAATAATTCATATGTATTCAACCCCTGATCAGTTCCTTCTCTGAAGCAGCTTCAATAATTCAAATGTATTCAATAACCTGGGGTATGGTGTTATGTGTGTAGTGTAGTTGTTGGACTCTAATATATGTCTCAAATGTTCCAATGACCATGGGTTTTCTATAATTTTAATTTATATAGTTAGTGAAACATGGGTCCCACTCAAATCTAGAAGAAATTTCAAATTCTTTTATTTTAATTTCTTTAAAAATAAAAACTTGATTTCTAATCTTTTGGAACATCTTGTCTAGAAGTATATTGAGTCTAATTAAATCAACACTATTATTGATATAATGATATGTGCTTTAAGAGAGAGAAAGAGAAAGAGAAAGAAAGCAAATGAGCCATGCATTGCATCCAAAGTGAAAGCTAAATCACATGTTCTTGTCATCCTTCATCATCACAGTATGGCAACTAGACCCATCCACCCCACTTCTCCTGGATCCCCTGCCTCTCAAAAAGATGCTTAAAATTCCTCCTCTCATATATCTTCAATATTAGCACTTCTCTTTATCAGCTTTCACTCTCATTTCAGTTTTAACATATATAAGAGAATCAAGTCTGACCTCTTGTGGTTCAGAATTATCCAGACTGACCCACTATTTATGCAACAGTGCAGAAATATTCTTTGCTAAAAAGCAGTTGGCATTAGAAATGTGAGTCAGATAATTCATCAGTGGTCCAAAGTTCCAATATGACCTCTACACTACTGAATCTTGTTATTCCACCGCCACTGCACCGCCCATGCCTCCCCCGTGACATCCTTCGTTGGCATCTCGGACGTCCCTACATCTTTGATATATATTATCTGACCCAGTCATAATTAATGTGTTTTCATTCAGCACATACACTAATTCATCTTATACTTTTAAGAATAAAAACATGAATGGTATATTCTCAACAACTTACATAAACTTTGGTGCAAAGTGGTACATACGTAGAGATCGATGGTCTAAGAGCTAATTTTTAGTGATGATGTTCTCCTCACTATGTAGATCATAATATCCGAGAATTAACCCATCCTAGAATTTCTAATCTCATAAAAAATTCATCGAAAAATCAACGGTTAAAAAAGATGCCTAAAATTTATATATTTTTTACAAGATAATTTGAGAGGTTTAGAAGTTCTAAAATGGACTGAGTTTTGGATATGATGATATACATGGTGAAGAAAACACTCTCACCGAAAATTAGCCCTCATCTCTATGTGAGACCCATTAAAACAAGTGATGCAATAAAGCATGGTGCAATATCTCCCTCTAAATATATATTATATTTATTGTTCATATATAAAGAGGCTTCGGACTCCCAACCTTTATTTTTTTTATATAAGCAAAACAAAAACAAACACACAAAAGACTAATGGATAAGTTTTAATAACCTAATTATTTCATTCTTTCCTTTTCCTAATGGATAAAACCACACAATCATATCATTTTCCTCCAACATCCCAATTTATTTTTAACCCATTTTTAATTATTTTTTGTTTTTTTTTTTTCCAAAACTCATTTTGCATGGAGTCCAAAAGCAAGAATACACACTAATATATAAATGCAAAAAAACATGAGATAAAATGAATTATTGATGAAACTATTATGAAAATTACATGTCAATCAAATGAGGTTTTTGTGACTCATGTTTTATGAATGAAATTAATGTGAACTTTTGCAATGGAATTTTCATTGACTGTTTCGTGGGATCTCATGGTTACGATTTCATTTTGCGTAACTGGATCGAAACGCTAGCATTTTGCTAGTGTAGAACCCATTGTCAGTTGTATTTAAGTGACTCATATCAACTATTAATGTTACTTTTAATTTGTATTTAAGAGAGAGAGAGGGGGTGGATGTGCCGTTGGTGTTGGTGGTGGCGGTGGAGGCAATGGTGGAGGTGTAGTTGGTGGGGAAGATGAAATGGTGGGGTGTATTTTTGTGGAGTGGAATTATCAGAGGAGGAGGGCCCTAACAAATGGGCTTTGGTCTTAAAGAAGAAAAAAAAAAGAAAAGAGGTCAGTAGTCTAGTCCTGTGGTCAGTTAATGGGTTGGGCTGGACTAATGGGCTTTATATGTCAGTAGTCTGTCTCTGAAAACTTTTAATGTGGAAAATTTTAAAGGCGCCAACCAAAATCTTGTTGGCAGGCCCTGGTTGTAAGCACCTCCACAAAATATACCTAATTTTGTTGGCACTCCATCACAAAAGCCTTCAAAAACACCCAAATAATGAGTTTTAATTTAAAGAAGGTTGAACCAATCTGGGACTGCCACTAGTAATTGTGCAGTCAAAGTGATTTGACTAAACATGGGCTACCAATAACATTAATGGAGTGCAACTTAATATATTATTGGACTGGGGCTTATAAAATGCTACAACAAAACATTCGTTGTCCTGGGCTTGTTTCTTCTTCCCTGGGCCGAACTAAAAATGAAAGTGAGCATCATGTCTTGAACCTAGGTAATTTTAATTTATTAATTTTTTTTGACGAGGGACTATTGCCTAAATTATAATGACAAAGTGAAGATACACTGTTGACTATTAGCAATAGGTGTTTGAGAAGCGCAGAGCCACCACCAAAATAAAAAAGGAGTCGCCACTACGAACGAAGAGAAACCACTAACACCCATGAGCATACGAAAGACACCAACACGGACGAAAAGAGACACCATCAATACTGCAGACGATAGACATCGCCACCACAGACGTAGATAGGGCTCCAACGGTAGCAATCCTAAACCTTACAACACCCTACGAGTAGCATGGTTCAAGATGGACTGTGACCCTGAAATCAAGGGTCGAGATTAATTTTTTGTCAAATTTGATGTTCATACTTCATACATCTAAGGGTGAAAAATGGAATAGGCTATACGGAAATAGACTTATGGGCCTAGCCGAATCTTCGCCTTAGGCTTGAATTGGGAAGTTATATTGGCACTCCCAAAACCTTATTGGTGGGCTCGCGGAGACGCAAACTCACCATCGGTCAAACAAAAACGAGTCTGCCAACAATAAAATGTGTAGTGTCAAAAAAATTTGCCATCGGTCTTAGGGTGGAATCAGTCATAAATTGTTTGGCCCACAATAGGATAGGCCAGCTAGGGATAGTTTAGTCAAGGCCTTGGCTTTGACTGGGTAGAGCAGCCCGATGGACCCCATAGACACCCTAATAGAGTTCCAAGTCAACATTGGTGGACCAGAGACAACAGACGTGAACAGTCAATGGGACCAAAAGAGTTATGCGACGTGACAATTTTATAGGTTGTCCCTCTAAGTATTCACAGATGTAAGTACTGATTGGATAATTAGCCACGGTGAAAGCCACAAAACTGTGGCCAATAGTTAGCTCGATTACTTTTTAGCCACTGTGCAAACGTTACCATGGCTAATAAATTGACAATAACTGAAAGTTTTTAAAAAGAACATTGGCAAGACATCCTTTTGGCCACGGTTACAGTCGTTTTAGCAAGGCTGAAGACATCCTCGGTGGTGTACTGTGGTTAATAAGCTCACATGACATGTAGCCACAGTTTTGGGATAGAGAGTTATTACACATTTTTAAGGACAATGAAAAGCGTGGCTAAATCGCGTTTTTAATACTAGTAGTATTGTATATTGGTTTAATCTCATAAAAAGAGGAGGGCTATCTTGTGCACCCACACTTTAAATGTAGGCGCAAAATATGGTCATTATACAGCCATAAGGTGTTGTACGATGTATACCACCATTCTTTGACTGCATAACACTCGACAGCTGGATGATGATGTGTATTCAGCACCCACCTGCAAAGTGGGTGCATGCAATACCATTTTATAAATTGAAATTTATCCTCTACTGAGATAGGGATATTGCACCCCATTAAAAACACCTCCATTGCACCCCTTCATGTGGGGACCTTACGCAGATGATCCAGAGCAGTGGTGGAACCATGAATAAAAATTGATGATTGTACCCGAGCTAAAATATAATTGACAAAGGAAAATATTTTTCATATCAAAAATTAAATATCAAAATCTAGTTTTCTGAAAAAAAAAAAAAACTACCCGTCTTTAGCGAGGAGAGCCCTCTCCTAAGTATGCCCTTTATCTAGAGCTGATTTTAGGTGAGAATATTTACTCACCATATTGATTATCATTTTTGAAAATCAACTTTCTTACAAAATTTCTAACCTCATTAACAAAAAAGACGCCCAAAATTTACCAATTTTTTAGATAGAAAGATTCATAGTGGTGGAGCCACGTTGAGACCTGATGGGCCATTGCACCCCCAACTCATTGCATTACCCAATTTATTCTAATATAAAGCTTATCAATTTTCACAGTACAAATTTTGCACTTGGCCCTCTCAAAAAATCTTTTTTTTTTCCATAGCGGTCCTTAAAAATAATAGATACTTTGTCCCCTCTTCCTTAGAATCTTGGCCCCGCCAATGAAGATCTATAAATCATCATTACCTTATATCAACCCTTACAACATCATCCTTCATATTTCGAGGGCGCATCCCTCCTTGATCTTCTCTACTGGCAGTGTTCGATGAATTAGGAATCCTATCTTATTTACGTCTGGGGTTCCATGGTCCCTGGTGCCAGCGTTATCCCAGGACCTGTCTACAGTCCAACCTTAACCGTCTTGGTTTGCAAATTAAACAAGAGAGAGAAAGAGAGGGGTAGAGAGAGAAAGAGAGGAACGTATATAGTCCTGAAAAGAACATAACAATTTGGGTCTTGTAATGGTGGGGATCTTTCGTTGTTGCTGTGGGAGGAAATTTTAGCTGTCGCCTGGACCTAAAAATGTGATGTTAAATTGGACTGTTCGAAGATCTGACCCGACAGTTGTTTATTAACCCGCACCTAACTCATCAGAATTTATTATTCTCTACACCTAAGGTACATCATACTTGATGCTCATATACCTAGCTAGGGGGTCATCTCTACTTTATAGATTGTCATTATTAACTGACGTACGATCATTTCAATAATGTCAATTTTCATATATGGGTCCCACAATTCCATGCTGCTGGCCCATCAATAGGAATGGTTCATCATGATTATATAACAAACTCTCAAAACAGATGGCTCCCATCCAGTAAAAGCACTGAATTTAATGGATTTCTATCATCAAAGATTTATCACCAACCCTAGCTATAGAGCTGCTTCTTGGTGGGGCCCAGACCTGTTGCATGTTTTCACGTGTCCCTGATTATTCATCACCCATCTTACATCAGCTGCAGCATCAGCTAGTGCATAGGATTCTAAATTTCTATAGAGCAAGGGAACGACAAATTAAGTCCTTTGATGGAGGAGAGAGAAAGTAGAGCTAGAGAGAGAAAGAGAGATTTGTTGGGTTCTTCACTTGTTTGCTAAAAAAACGAAGTTCCATTTCACTGTGTTTACACAAAGAGTATAGTAAATAAGCAAAGCAGAGAAGATCTCTCTACTCACTCTCTCTCTCTCTCTAGCTTTCTCTCTCTAGCTTTCTCTCTCTAGCTAGCTTGCTCAACAACATGTTTAATGGAGTTCCTGAACAGTTCCACCAATTCATAGCAGCTTCAAGAACTACAACAGCTCTACCACTCTCTCATCTCCCTCTAAATGTCTCTCCACCATCCTTCTCCAGCTTCATTGATGTCCCACAACTCTCTCATCAAGTATTCCAATCTCATCTTCTTCATCAACTGCATAGACAATCATCAACACATTTACATGATCACCAAGAAAAAGAAGATCATCAAGAAAGGGTAGTAGACTGTGGAAATTTAGAGCTTGAAGGAGTGAGATCTGTATCTGAAATGGTGGATCCATGGGAGAAAGAGGAAGTAGTTGAACTTTTGAGAATCAGATCTAGTTTGGGTAATGGGTTTTCAGATTTCATTTGGGGTCATGTCTCAAGGTACATAGCTTAATTTCTCTCTCTCTCTCTCTCTCTCTCTCTCTCTCTCTCTCTACTTAATTACATGTTTTCTCATATTTCTGGTGCTAGGGTTTTGTTTAATTGATAACCCTAAACTAGAACTTACTTAATTTGCTCCATCTTCTTTCTTATTTCTATTTTTTTTTCAATCTATTGGATTTGATTCCAAGATCATGATCAGAGCAATAAAAAAATGAGTACTTTTGTTAGTTCATGATTATGGTTTTAATTAATGTGATTCTTCTGTTAATTTGATCATTAATTCTAGGTAGCAATCATTGTTTGGAGATTTTCCTACTTTTGGTTCTTCTTTTTTGTTGAGCCAACTTGTTTGGAACTTACACAACAAAATAGAAAAATACAAGTTAAAACAAAGCAACCCCACCTTCAATTCTTCTTTGTAATTGAGTATAAACAATAAAGGAAATTAAATTCTATAGTTGTGTTTTCTAGGTATCCTACTTGTTTGTGTTTTTATTGTGAAATCAGGAAACTTGCGGAGCTTGGATATAAGAGGAGTGCTGAGAAATGCAAGGAGAAATTTGAAGAGATGAATCAATTGTACTGCAATGACAGTACTAGCAATTACAGTAAGAATTACAGGTCATTTAGTGAGCTTGAAGCACTATTTGAAGATAAAAATCCTAAAACAACATCAGCTGATGAAAAGATGCAGGTAAGAACTACTGATGGAGGAGATCAGAATAAAATGGGTTTGAATTTGGAGCAGGAGAATTCAGGAAATGAGACCTGCTTAGAAAACCCATATGTGGAAAATCAATCTATGGTGAAAAAACAACATAGAAGAAAGAGAAAAAGGTACCATAAGCTTGAATTACTGAAAGGTCTATGTGAAGAAATTGTGAACAAGATAATGGTTCAACAAGAAGAGCTGCATAAGAAGCTTTTACAAGACATGGAAAGAAAAGAAGAAGAAAGGGTTGCTAGAGAAGAAGCTTGGAAGAAGAAAGAGATGGATAGGATTAACAAGGAGATTGAGATTAGGGCACAAGAACAAGCCATTGCATGTGATAGAGAGACTACAATTATTGAATTCTTGAAGAAGTTCACTTCATCAAATAATCCATCCCAGTACCAAGATCTAGCATTGAAAACTGATCAAGATACCACCAAAACACTACCACAAAATCCAAATCCACCTTCTTCACCTTCCATTTTTCGATCAGAAAACTCTAATTCTCTCTCTAGGGTACCCACCCAAAACAACCCAAAACTACCAACTTCATCTACTGTACCCACAGCTACCAAAAAACCTGTTTCTTGTACTACTCAAAACAATGCAAAAGTACCCAATTCGTCTCATTTGGACCTAGCCTGCCAAAACCCTAGTTCTCTTACTACCACTCAAAACAATCCAGATGTCACCTCTTCATCTAGTACTACTCCACTTACAGTTCCACAAAACCCTAGTTCTTCATCCAATGACAGAGAAGAAAATGGTAAGAGATGGCCAAGAGATGAAGTTTACTCATTGATTAATCTCAGGTGCAATCTCTGCAGCAGTGGTGATGATAAAGAGAGCACAAAAGTTCCTCTGTGGGAGAGGATATCACAAGGGATGTTGGAGTTAGGTTATAAAAGAAGTGCAAAGAAGTGTAAAGAAAAATGGGAGAATATAAACAAGTACTTCAGGAAAACCAAAGATACAAACAAGAAGAGATCTTTAGATTCCAAAACATGCCCTTATTTTCATCAATTGAACAGTTTGTACAATCAAGGAAGACTCATCTTACCCTCGGAGGGACCGGAAAACCATTCGGCCGGTTCAACAGAAAACCATCCTGAATCACCGGAAACCCGGGTTTCGGGTGGTTTTAGTGATCAAGCAATGGTGCATGCTAATGAAGGTGAGAGGAACAATATTATCCAAGTTTCACCATTAGAGTTTGAATATTAATTAGTTGCTCCTGCTATATTAATATTAATTGTTGTTATTCCTTTTTGGTTTTTTAGGGTTCCTCTACTATAGATCAAATATGTTATAACTGGTATCATTTTTGTTAATTTATGGAGAAAATGCAAGCTTATAATTTAGACATGCATTTAGTACTGAACATCAAATATGTTATACACATTAATTGTGTCATTCTTATTTTATTTTATGGAAATTAATTAAGATTCAAGCTTAATTAAGTGTGTTGGATATGGTCATTTTCACTCAATTTTCGAAATTGCCCTTGCCATAATGTTATGCCAGGTTTTGACAAATAAATCCTGACCATTGCTTGCAATCATCCGATTGACAATACTTGAAAACCGATGAAGTGGCTCTTTCAGTCATGACATGATAAGGATCATTTCTCCTTGAATTTTGAATTGTCGGATGCTTGTAGTGCAAGAGTCCAAATGTTTTGTCAAAACCTAGTCTCTTAAGATCATGGCCCTTCTTTGAAACTGATAATTTTAACCCATCTTGACCACATCTTGATCATCTCAACCTGGGTCTGGAGGGTAGATCTCAACTAAAATTATAACTTCTGAAAAATTGGGTTAGTCTTAAAAACAAGTTGAAAAAAGCAGCTTATATATCTAGGTATAATAAAACCATTTTCCATGTGCATAATAAAAGATATAAAATAGGAATTATAATTAATGTAGAGTATATTTGGTGTTAATAAGGGCCCGTTTGGTTCGTGATTTGAAAATTTGTTTTTAAAAACTAATTTACACCTAAACTAATATGCATTTTGTACTACATCCAGAACTGTTTTAAGATTTACAATAAAATCATGTATGATTTTACAAAACAAAAAAATGTTATTTTCTTTGTTTTCAATGAAATCATTTAGGATTTTATAGCAAAGTCAAAAAAATAGTTTTAGATGTGATACAAAATGTAGTTAGTTTAGGTGTAAATTAGTTTTTGAAAACAAGTTTTTCAATCGCGAACCAAACGGGCCCTAAAAGTTTCATTTTCTGAAACATGATAAAAAAATTTTCGATAATGAAGGGTATAGACATTATTGAAAGTACCATTTTTTGAAACATTCATATACATTACAATATAAACCGATACATTAATATACACACACAAGCATTCTGATACTTCGATACTTTCAGTTCAATTATTAACTAGACTTCTTACTCTCTTAGAAGGAGAAGATATCATAATGTTCAAAGTATTAAATCTTAATATTTTGACATTCGTATCATTTCATAACTGTATTTATTTTTCAACAAATCTATACCTTCAATTTAAACAAGACTTCTAACCTTGCTTAAATTTTTTTTTTAAGCCAACCCTATTCACAACTATTGAATATTCAGTTTGTTAATACACAGAAATAATTGATAAGAAATAATTGATAATACATCCAACGGCTATGTATGGGTCGGGTTTTAAATTTTTTTTAAGCACGAATTCGTTAAATCATTTTCCTTTTCCTAATGATTTTGATGAGAGAAAATTGGGTTATAATCTAGACATTATTATAGCACCGACATTTTGAAATTTTTTTTTTTGATTGAGACATTTTGAATTTTTGATGCAAGGGATGGAAAAATAAATAAATAAATATATATGTATAAACATATATTACGACAACACAGTCCCGAATTTTTAGAAAAAAGTCGAAATACTGTTCGGGATTGGGGCCTACCACATGACCCACGACGTTAAAACGAGAGGGCAGAGATTATTGACAGTGAATCTTTCCAAAAAAAAAACCTACCAGGAAAAATAGTGGATTTTAATGTCTCCTACGGTCAGAAAACAGTGTTTGCATAATTGTACTATATTTACCTCCAACTCATCATACAATAATGTCCAAGGTCAAAACATCAGTACCACACGTGATGTGGGTCCGCCAAATTTAATTGGAGATGGATCTGATCACATCATTTCAACTTGAGGTGGCAAAATATGATTCGACTTGCCAATCCTACCTTAACCGAATTCGTCAAATATAATACGTTACATTAATAAATTAAGATTAGAGTTGAGTATTTTTTATATAAAAAAAATGCTGAATTAATTGGGTCATGGATTGAAAAAATGATTGGTTTAATAAATTAGTCAGATTAAAATTTGATAAAATTAACACGTTAATCCGTTAACCCGCGTAGAGTCGACCCTCATAAATAAGTTATTAGTTTGTTGGAGACCATTAATTATTTAAGAGAGAAAAAATACAAATTTAATGCGCAAATCGAGGCAAAAGTAACTTCTTAGAAGTCAAAAGCAAAAAAAACTTGCTTTGGATAAAAGAAACTTTTCTACTTATATAAGTCATTTTATTTTTACATTTCATATATGTTTTTCTACTTTTTGAGTTATATAAGTAGAAAAGTTACTTATTATTGCGTTGTCAAACACCCTCTTAACAAGGTCTGGACTAACCGTCATATTTGTAGACACTGTTCTCTTTCATTATCATTTTGGGAATTGATTTTTCCATGCTGCACATTTCCTAGGCACCATGATGTCTTTTCGCATCACGTGGTGAATTGGTCACGTTACTCACGTAAAACAAGAAGGATTTTGTTAACATGTGCCCTAAGGGCACATGATAAGCTTTTTAGTTTTGTGTTTTGTTTAGCTTCTTAAGTTTGTCTAAATGGGCTGATTTTTGGATATGTATGTTATTTATACTATTTGGATCATGTCTAAAAAAATCAGCTCAATCAGACACCTCTAACACCCTCTAATACCACGAACACTTAATTTAGACTTTAATAGAGTGAATGAACGGCTGACATTTAAAGTAATTTTTTTTGAGGGTTAGATATTTCTGATTGAGCTGATTTTTTATGAACATCTCACAAATAATGATAATATTATGTATACAAAAATTCAACAGATTTGAAGATCTCTAACTGGCAAACAAACTCCAAAAATAACGTTATCGTGTGCCCTAAGGGCACACGTTAACAGGACCCAAACAAGAATGACAACAATGGCCATAGTTTGATATAATAACCGTTAGATTTAGTTAGGGTTAGGGACTAATGTATGTATACAAAAAGGAGCATAAGAAGAATAGAGAGCGGTTCCGGTGACGTCGTTATATTGACATCACTGTTAGCATGGCCTTTGGGGCCAAATTGAGATGAACCAAAGGTTATTTTTTGTGAAGATATTCTCATCACTATGTAGATCATCCTCATCGAAAATCAGCTAATTCTAAAACTTGTAACATCATCATCTATTGATTCAATTTAACGGTAAAAATGAATAATTTAATCACCGTTAATTTTTAATAAACTGGATGATAAGTTTACTAGTTTTAGAGTAGGATGATGTTTTATGATAATGTTCTCATCACCATGTAAATCATCCTTATAATCTGAGGTATTGTTTGGGGTGCAAATCCAGAGTTCATGTAGCATTTCACCAAAAAATATAACAGTGATGTCAATATAACAATATAAAAGATAATCCATTTTGCCATAGTCTGGGGGATTTGGTTAGAAAGGAATCAAATAACCTTTGATGAAAGAAAAAATACGATCTCAGAGGTAATTATTCAGATCACATCGATGATATATCTAAGGGGGTCAATGGAGGACATATTTAGGGACTATACTTTTCAAGACTTGATACTGAGATGGGAGGATATTATTAAGTTGTAAGAGGCGTGCTGAAGCCTTCCATTAGTATAGTTTCTTATAATCAATAAAATTTTAGCCTTTATCCTAAAAAAAAAAATATAACAATGTCATTGGAACCGTTCTCTAAAAAAAATGGATTATGTTTTAGGTTAGTTCTAGTTAACCTAATTTCAGGGTTCAAAGTTTAGTGTTGCTAAAGACACCTCTTTAGGCCTGGGAGGAGGGCGCCATGATTGACTCTGCTCTCCCTGCATGCCCGTATTGCAAAAACAGTATTTAATGGTGCTTTTGCCAACCAACTTGGCCACATGGCCAGTCTTGCATGTGGCGATAGAAGGTTAAAAATAGAGTCTACCTAATAAATGAAACATTGAGGCCTGGGGCGCTTCCATTCGTGGCACCCTCCTCCAAAAAGTGGAGATGTCTTTAGCAACCCCCATAGATCTTTACCATACCATATTAAGATCTTGATGCAACTAAATTCGCAATCACATTTAAATCCATTTTGTTAAAGACAATCCACTTTGGGATAAGGTATATTAAAGCTAGTTAGGTTAACCGGTTAAAAATGCTCAATTCTAACCTTGAATCATTTTGAAACTAGTCAATTTCCCGACCCTAATTCTAACTATATAGGTTGACCTTGGTCTACATATCAATAAGACGCAAACGAATCAAGATTGGTGAAAACATGTAAGAATGCTTAACCCTAACTTTAACTCGTTTAGCCATGATTTAGTTAGGGTTGGTTTAATGTTTAAAGTTCAATAAGATCGATCAACTTAGGCCGTGTTTGTTTTTTCTATTTAAATCTGACTCATCTGATCTAACTCATCTGATCTGTTTCATCTGAATCTGTCTCATCTGAATCTGACTCATCTGAATTCTTAAGAAAAATTATGTTTGTTTTTTACTCAGCTGACTCATCTTCTTGTTGACAATTTTACCCTTATGTGTATAAGGCATTTGCATCATGTGTTTTTTAACAGAAATGGAGTTTTAATGCTTGGGGTAATATCGTCATTTTAAAATGTTTAGTAGAATAAAATGGTAATTTAGTCGAATTAGATATCCATCTCCCCATTCAGCTATAAATTATAGCTTACTCATTTCCTTTCAAATCAGATGTTTCATCTGACTCAAGTTTTGATTTAAATGTTCAAAAAAATACAAACAATCTGAAATCTGACTCAACACGGGTCAGACCTGAGTCAGATTTCAGATCTCCGAGTCAGCAAAAAACAAACACGCCCTTAGGTTTTGCAAAAGTCTAGATACATTGTCTGCAATGTTATATAAAGGAAAACTTAAAGACAATCACTTTCACTGTTCTTTTCTTTTCTTTTTTATGAATAATTGAAGATGTTTTTTATGAGTCCAACCAATAACTCTATGCTAATGGAAATATTTGAACTTAGGTCTAAACTGTCAATAACAACAAATACTAGGAGTTGTGCTAGCTAGCTAACTGACACATGCATTTTTACTGTTGTATATTATATAAATTTGAAAGTACAACTAACCCATCTTCTCGATCTGTTTATTATGGATAATGCTAAATTTACAGCAAATTCCTACATAATTTCCTACCGAAAGCTAATCCGACGATGAAGCTATTTTCACATACCCTCGTAATTTGCATATATCCCAAAGTGGTATGCGTCCACAGTAGATTGTGGCTTATGTAGAAAATTCTGTAGGCTTTTCGGTAACCCTAGCATCACCGATTTATTATTTGATAATTTTCTATTAAAAAAGATAATTTTATTTTATCCCTAATGAAATAAACTTCTTTGTCTGTATTTCTCAGGTTGTACTAAATTTCCCTTTTTTTTGACAAACTAAATTTCCCTCATACCCAGGGGCGGAGCCAGGAAATCAAAATTCCTATTTTCGCCCCTGGCTATAATATAATATTATATAGAAATATTTTTTATAAGAAAAATATTCAATTAAAATTTATCTTTTTTTCTTAATTTGGCCCTGGCTAAAGCCAGGGTGAGCCAACTATTGGCTCCGCCCCTGCTCATACCAGATCATGTAACCGTAACAGCATTTTCATGGACAATCAAGGTTGTTCCTCCAAGGCAGGCAACAGTAGCAGCAGCACCACCAGGTTTTGGAACTGCTAGGACATCAAAGCAGGCAGCAGCACCACAGCCGCGTATGAAGGCAGGAGGGTGGCAGTGTCACACAGACAGATTCCTTGGACGATCTCCTAACGTGATTGTTCCTTCTGCACGGCTAGATCTACTAGAGATCATTATTATTCAATTAGGAAGGTCGTGGGATGATAAGTACTAATGAAGGAGAGTAATCGATCATTATGTTCTTTTTCACTTGAAAATTGGTTTATTGTCATTAGGTGATCCACTTTTCTTCTGAAGATGTCCTTAATTTACAATGAATGTATAATTATATATAAAAGCTAGATTCTTATTTTTCTTGTTCTCTGTTCTGGTTGTGTTCTAGTTTTCCCTCTTCTTCTTCCTCCTTTCTCTACACTTTGATTATTCTATGAAACGGAATTAAGACTTACAGGTTCGCTTATAGCTAATTAATGGTTTATTTGGAAGGAAGATTCCAAGGTAGGGATTCAGTGGGAACCAGTGATTCATATTTTTTTGGTTTGTTTGGCTGCTAAGAATCCCTGAAAACTTATTTCCCAGGGAAACATCTTTTCTAACAAATCTCTGTTTTGGAGTCCCACCCCACTCCCCCTTAGAATTTGCTGGAATTCTAAACTAAGGATTCACTATGTATTCACCCAACTCAATGCAGATTAAACCCCACAAAATTAAAACAACAAAATAAAGATTTTCTTTGAATTTTAAATGGCAACCAAATAAACCAAAGGATTTAAGCTTCTAAGGATTCATGAATCCACGGATTCTTTTATGGTTGCTAAACAAACCAAAGGATTCATGTTTCCAAAGACTCATGTTTCCCTTGGGATACTCTGCATCCAAACACACTATAAGTGAATTTAGTATGGATTCAAGTTCAACATCATCATCATTAAAAAAAATGTGAAATTAATTTTTAGCATGGATTATTCAAGCCATAGTCATTTCATTCAAAATTCATTAGGTACATATGGTGGATAATAACTCATGTACTCATCAACCTGAAAACGAAAAGAGGTCTCTTCAATATAAAACTATGGTGGCAGCAGCCTGGCAGGTAAAAACTCACAATATGTTGTAGTTAAAACCCATCCTAGAGTTGATTGACAGTCTAGTTAAGATCATCCTCAGGTATAACCTCACCCCACCAAAGCCATATTTAGACTACTATGGGAATGGAATCTCATTTTTGGGAATTATACATGATTCTATTCGGATGTTTGCTTCGCTTATTAAGCACAAAATCATATTTTCTGAAAATGTAGTTCTCACAAAAATGAAATAAATAACACCTAAGGGGAGTGCTGGTTTGCGAGTCCCGCTCTCTATGAATTGATTCCATTCTAGTTAAAACCCATCCTAGCAAAGTTGATTGATCACAGTCTAGTTAAGATCATCCTCAGGTATAACCTCATCAATAAAGCCATATTTGGACAATAGGAATGCAATTGCATTTATCAGGAATTATGATTCCATTCAGATGTTTGGTTTGGCTATTAAACCCATAATCATATTTTACGAATTGAAATACAATTCTCCCAAAAATGGAAAAATAGTACACTTATGAGAAATGTGGATTTGCGATTCCTACTCTTTAAGAATCACATTCCTGAAAATGTAAGTCCATTTTAATCATCCAATCATAGCCTAAGTTTTGATCACACATAGACATGTCAAAATTAGTGAAAATGAATTAGAATTTAGGACAAGGGTTTGGCAAAAACGTTTCAAACTTGGTTTGTTTTTGTTATTTTGACTTTTGACCAACCAATTTACTAGAGCCTTGGGAGTTCTGGGAAATTTTTGGTTCTAGAAACCACTCCCTTCAATTCTTACCTTTTTCTTCAAATTCCAGGTTCAATGTACCTGTTCAAATTAGATGAGTTTGACTTGAGCGAGTCAGTCCTAATTGACTCACTCCTAACTCGATTGACCTAGGCCAAAATCGGGTCGAATTTGTGGCTCAACCCAATTAGCTAATTATGTGTAACGTGGCTCTATCTGCACTCACCAATACCAAACAAAAGTATTTGTGATTTACACTGGAGACTTCCTCAGTACTAAAATGTCCTTAAAACACGAGGCGAATCTCTCAGATAAACTATTTAAAACTGGGGGCTCTGGCGTTGCCTCAAAGCTTTGAAGATTTTTGAGGTAGTAGTCAGTCAGAGCTCGCTTTTGGACAGAGATGGAGACCTCAGCACGCAAGGTAAATCTCTCAGTTCAAAATAGCAAAAGATTTAGGGTTTTTCTTGAGTCTTCTTATAAAACCCTAGAAATAGTTCTGCATGAAGAATTGTATGAATCGAAGCTTTATATAAATTCGATGTTTCTTTGGAGAATTATAATTTGTTGAGATCTGTTAGAAGAATATTAATTTCGATTATCTGTCTGTTTTATTATGTGGTTGTTCTTGTTTATTAACATTGTAACGAAATTGAGACTCATCTTGGTCTCCTTGAAGCAAATTCATGGTTAATATAGAGATTCCTCTGAAATCGAAAGATCTTGGTTTAGTTATTTTGACTTGAAATTGGGATTTGAATTTTGTTGGGTATGATTGTGAACATGTTCTGGTTTTTTGCCTATGATGCGTGATTTTTTTCCCCAATTAAAACTGATCATTTAGATAGATTGGGGTAAGCTAATGAGTTTGGATATTAATGAACTCTATGGAAGATGAGTCATCCATCGGATTGATACTCTTACCGATTTATTAAAAGTAGATTGATACCAGGGGAATCAATAATATCTTAGGAGAGTTATTATTATTATTTTTTCAATCTGTTTTGAAGAAATCTCTAAATTAACCATGATTTATTTTTATTTATTTTTAATAATCCTCTTTTGAAAGCACTTCGAAAGAGAGGCGGAGTTGAGCCAGCCGGCCTCATTAATCTTCCTCTTATTCCAGTGTCTTATTAAAAAAATGTTTAGCCTAAAAAAAATAGTCCTCCTTCAAATTTTTTTATTTATTTTTTTTTATGGTGATGAAAATATGTAAACAAGTTAGGATTTTTGATAAAAAGAAAGTGTTTATGTAATCATTGGGGCTCAGGGCTCAGATGACTATTGAGTTTCTTGATTCGTTCCTGAAAGAGGTTAGGTTTTTTGGTAAAAAGAAAGTGTTTACATAATCATTGGGACTCAGATGACTCTTGAGTTTCTTGATTCATTCCTGAAAGAGTTGAGATGGAAAAAAAAAAAAGCACAGGGTATTTATCAACTGTTTTCTGAACTTTTATTTGCTACAGGTTCCAAGGGAGGAAGTTATACAGGCATGGTACATGGATGATAGCGATGAAGACCAGAGACTTCCCCATCACCGTGAACCCAAGGAATATGTCTCCTTGGACCGACTTTCGGGTATCCATCTTTTGTGGTTGATTTATCGTCTCGTGTCGTGTAGGTGCCATCACCAAGTATACGGAATGAGTTCAGGAACGCCGGCTACTGACTGAACTAGCCCTTGTCCTGAAATGGAAATCAAGTTCTGAGTTCACCGGCTCCACTCTTGATTACCTAGAGATACGTTCCGAAGGCGGCCCACGCCGAACATGAGCATTTGTCTTGAATCAAACAAAACAGATAAACAGAATCAAAAACAAAAAGAAGAGAAACTGCCCCTGCTGTTATAGAGCTATACTCTATCCATCCAAATATCACGTAGATCAGGGCTACCAAAAGATGGCGAATCCAATCTGAGCCAAACAGAGAAGAGTTCCTATACCCAAAAGAAAGACGATCACTATCCGCCCCCGTTCTCCGAGGGTAGAGCTTGCCAACGCCTCGAAGCGGAAACAAGGTGATAGAAGGGACGAACAAGAAGAGGCGGGATACTCTTGCTCGTGACTCTTGCTTATGCTACAGAACAAAACTTAACTACTCCACTGAAAGGTATGGAACCCTTACTATATAGGGCGCTTCAAGCCCTCTCGTTCAGTCTACGGAACGAGTCTGAACTTGAAAGTGGAGCCAAGCTCCTTCGGACCCTTAGCTTTCTTGACTCTACATCACTCACTCGTCTGACCGTACCGTATAGTGTAGCAAGACGGAACGTATTTAGAACAAGAAGTGGGGGCCCTTTCCTCCACCGGAAGGTGAGAGATAGGCTTGTAGACAAGTAATAGCTTCACCAACAGCTGCGAGCTAAAGGTAACATGAGTATGTACCACTAAGGAGTGAAGCTACCTAGTCCGTTTCGCTCACTAGTTGGTATGAGCTCTTAGCTCGAATCACACCAAAGGAACTCTCACAAGAGACCCATTACTAACTATGTGGTTCATCAACTCGATTGAGGCACTCATCACATAAGCAGCAAGTGCCTAATGGAATCATTGTTGGGATTAGATTATTGAACCTTAGTCTATTTTTGCCTTCAGATACAAACAAACAAGAGACGTCAAGATCGCCCGNGAAAGGGGGAATGATCGTCTTGCCTGCTGGAATATATCACCGTTTTACTCTGGATAGTAACAACTACATCAAGGTATTGCATTTGTGATTGCTTTACTTAACTTCTTTGAGACGTGTATGTTAGCAGAACTAGTGATCTTTGCTGATACAAAATACTAAAGCTGGAAAAATAACAAAAAAAACCCATTTCTTTGTGTGGTATGGAAATCACCATTTAAGAAAAAGTGTTTCATGATCCCATTATTTTTGCATCCTGAGTAGATTATACAGGTCCTGCTTTTTCTGCCTTTATGATATTGTTTAACTTTACCCATCTGTATTAACATGCAAAACAAATGCACACACCCTACTGTTTTGTAATTGATTTTTTTCTTTTGGTGGGCATATTTTGTAATACCACTTCCATGAATGTTTTCCATCTCCTTATCTACCCAATTTTTTTTTCCTCCAAAAGAAGTTGAGGGTTTTCATACTTCAATTAACCTCTCTTCAACTAAAAACCATAGTTGTACATAAAAATTGTTGTTCCAATCTGATTCACTTTGAATTACAATGAAGTACGTCTCTGTTTGGAAGTTAGAAATTCTGATTTCTTATCATTAACTAAATCAGTGATGTAGTTTATTTTGCTTGTTTCCATCTATGTTCCGTAGGGGCTTTGGTAGTGGTTTGATAATTTTAATGGGTTCCAATAGAGGCCCAAGTCTGTGTGCCTGGGATCTCACTTCTAGGAAAACTCTATACGATTCTGATATGATATATATTCTTGTAGGCAATGCGGCTTTTTGTTGGTGAACCTGTGTGGACTCCGTACAATCGTCCTCGTGATGATCTTCCTGCGAGGTAATGCTCCTCTATCACCTGCATTCTTTGTGTTTCATTTATTTTCTACTCTCTTTTGTTCCCAGTTTGGATTAGGAGGAATTTCTTTTCTTAAAGAAGCATATCTCTGCATTTGCAGGAAAGAATATCTAGATGGTTTCGCTAAGAAAGAAGTCCAACCATGCCGTCAATGCTGCTGCTTGAATCTTCTTTTCATCCCCTCCTCTCTCTGTCCCCCACAACCAATAAAGTAGAACTTTATTGTGATTGATAAATTAAGTATACCGTCAGTCATATATATATATATATATGGCTTGTGTGCTTGTTGTGAAGACTTGGCTATGGCTTTGAGAAGAACTGGCTGGTCTTTATCAGCTTTAATATATATGAATATAATGACTTCATAGTAGTTTCTCTTGGCTGGTATGATAAGATATATGGTTATCTAAAATTCATGAATATATATAATGACTTCTCAGTAGTTTCTCTTTATAATTTTACAGTACTATTGTCCTCGTCAAGCATTGATTATTTGGATTTTTCCTCATATTTATCTAGTTTAACTTTTATGTGATTCCCGATGATCATCAGCGGTGAAGACCATCGTTTAAGTCTCCGTATCCAGATCTAAATTGTTTGGGTCTGCTATCTTACTTTCTTTGTTGGATCAGATGTTCCTTGGTCTCGGACATTGTTTGTTCTTTTAGAATTTAGACATCACATTTGAAGTCCATTTAGAACTAAAAATAGATCTGAAAAGATGCTTTGTTTTTGTTTGAATTGATCTCTGTATTCTCTTCGCGTTTTTTAGACAAAATTTCACTTTTAAAGTACCGAATTTCTTTTACAAAAAAAGTAAAACTCTCCTCTTAAAAATCAGAAAAACATCCAACCCTTTAGAATCCTACTAAATGACTACTACAAACTTCTTATATTGATCGATTGCTTCCTGTTGAGTTTGGACGATGAAATGAGGTTTTGCATTTCCAGCAGGAGTACTGTAAATAGCTGATGACCACTTTCAGCGAAGCGCTTACCCTTAGCAACTTCACATTGAACGCCTAACATTATAGGCAACAAACAGATCAGCAAAGCAGCTCCCTCATCATCATTTAAGAAGCAATATTATCTTTAGGATCAAATGTGACCTGTTGAGCTTCAAAATCATCACCTCTTTCCTGCTGTTGATACCAAGCCATGATGTACTACTGTATATCCACCACCACAAGTGCTTCAAGAGTCTCATGAGCTCTATCATTAAGACGCTTACACTCAGCAGAACTAGTATCACGTTGAAGAGACGATAGCTTATCAAAAATGCTCCTAATTAAAGAAGGCCTTACATTAGAGGCTCGGTAATTGGTCATTGGAGGTCGTCTTCCTCGTTCCCATACCTTCCTTCATCTCTGCTTAATTCTTCCATGCTGCAGGCCTGTAAAATGTTAACAAGATGTAAAAGAAATATGATAATATGGTGCAACCTATATATAGCATCCTGTTTTTATGGGATTTTTATTAAATCCTGATTCTATAGTTCTATTTCATATTCAGCTTCCAGCATCACGAGCTCCAGCAAATAAATCTGTCCTGCCAACTCTCAATAGCCTATATGTATATGTAGAGAATGGATCGGCTTACAACCTTATATGTACATGTTATATGTAGACGCTTGTGTGGGGCCCACATGAGGTTGATCTAAGGGCTGAAGTTTTGTGAGTATGTTTTCCTCACAATGTAGATCATATTCACCAAAAATCAATCCATTCTAAAATTTATAGCCCCATAAAAAATTGATTGGAAGTTGTTTAAAAATTAACGGTGAAAAATGAACAAAATTTTAGAATGGACCGATTTTTTGTGAAGTTGATCTTCATGGTGAGGAGAATATCGCTATTAGCCGATCCGGACTTATATATATATATATGAAGTTTGTTATTTAGAATCTAGATTCAGATAATATACAATAGACAAAATAAACTGAGTTAAGAATATTAATACTCCATCTGTTCTTGGTCTATTCAGCAAGAAAAAAATTACGAAAAAGAAAATAAGGCATAAAAGAGGGAAAAAAAAGAAATAATAGTTAATACTGTTCTTTATTAAACTAAAGAATAAATCAAGAGCAAAATAATCAATCAATTACAACTTAAAACATAAATTAATTGGCAAAAACAGATTTTTTGGTTCTGGATTTCGGGAAAAGAAGCACAAGAATATAACTACTCCAGTTGTTCTTGGTCTATACTTCAAAATATTTCCTAAAGAAGGATAATAGTCTACTGTTCCACACTGTTCTCTCTCTATGAAGGTTTGTAAGGAAAGAAAGTTCTCTACGTGACTGGTCAGTACCATCAAGACCACTAGGGCATTGTACCACCTTGCGATCTCTAGTGTAGAGATTATACAATATAAAATGTTTATTTTCTCTCTCAAACCAATTCAGTAAAATCTGATCAGAGTAGCCCACAAATCTAAGTTTGTTGTGATTCGAGGAAAGTGAAAAGGGAAGAAGAAAAGTCCTCTTGATCCAAACTACTTGCTCCTCCTCCTCCATCATGTTATTGTCCTCCTCTGTTATTAATAACCTATGCAAGTGAACCTTACAACTTCAATTCTCCACATCTTCAATTTCTGCAGCACACAAATACCCTTTGAACTCGAAGAGGTATTTAGTATAAGGTTCAACCGGAAGTTGAATGACCAGAAACTTCTCGTGGTGTAGATCGAACGAGATAATGCCATTGCCTATGGCCAACATCCAGTAGAGAGCATTCGCTTCGTTACAAAAAATGGCAGGGATAAGACGTAAATTAATCAATGGATGAGGAAACCGGCTTGTAATCTCTCTCCATGAATTGTTTCCCAATGTTAAGACCAGGCTCGATTTATAGTCATTAACAATGCAGATCACCTTATATTCCTTGGTTACGGAATCAAATCCAAATCCATAATGTCCTATATATAGATGAAGAACCGATCTCTGGAGAGTAGATTGCTAATATCTCCCGTCTGGTAGGGTTACAAACCTCGAAGATTTGATGTCCCGTATATACAAGCAAACCAAACCATTACAATAACCCACAAATTCCTTTTTGTAATCGCTTACTATGGTTGTTATTTTACCAAGATCAACACCATCTTTTTTCAAATAGAAAAAGAAATTGAGGTTCTTCTCCCAAATTTTGTGGTCAAATCTAAAGATGAGACACGGATTTTTTTGGGATTTAAGAAAGTGAGAGGGGAGCAAGTGAGGATCATGATGGATAGAGTTGTACCAGTACTTACTGACGCAACTGCATCTAATCAGAGACTTAGATGGAAGTCTAGAGAGAATCTCCAAAAATACTTCGTAAGGAAGACGACGCCATGGACAAGTATTAGCCTGCTTGTTCTTTTTTCCGATGGAATTAGGAGTCGCCATCAACCTTAATAAAACTTCTTGTTTTTTTTTGTTTTCTCTTTTTTGCACTATCTATTGTATAAATATATATGAGGCAGGATATATAGCCCCGTTTATATAGCCCAATAAAGACCTCTCCATCCTGGCCGTTGGTTTTTGATTTTTTAACCGTAGATGTGCCAACACGTGGCGAGCCAAGTACTTGCTTCCAGCCGACTTACATTATTGGCTCGGCTAAAAGTATGTGAAACAGGTGAGGAGGGAAAAAATTTCCCCAATTTTTTGTTGTGACTGGAGATCTGAGATCTGGGACAGATTTCAGATTTGGACGGAGTTGTGATCAGTCGTCGGAGAACTGATCAAAGCCAGAGATTTCAAGTATTTCCTCCTCCCCCCTCTCTCTCCCCTCTTTATTTTCGTTTTTTTTCTCTCTTGCCGGAGATCTGAATCCAATCGGGTCACTTCTTTTTCTTCTTCATATTCTTCTTCTCCTTTAACCTCGCCGGAATTAGATTCCATGGCTCTCTGCAATTCCAAAATCTGTCCTTCTCTCTCTAGATCTCTCTCACCATCTCATTCAAGTTAATCAAAATAGAGAGGACGAAAAACAACAGATCTTTCTCTTTCTCTCACTTTTGTATTTTATTGTCAGAAGAAATCAGAGTCTCAGGTGTAATTTACTAGTAATTTTAGTATGGATCTTTTAATCAATCAATGGATTCTTCTCAAATTTTCCCTTTTCTTTTTCCACATAATTTAACCCAAAGATTATCGATCCGCAATTGTCGTTATTTCATGAGACTTAATTCTGAAGTCCTTGATTTGATTATTTAACAATGGAGGCATTTTAGGGTTTTTTTATCATTTAATATCTTCAACTCTTATTGTGATATTGCAGGTCACATTCATTTGCTGGTAACGATCTAGAGAGTTTATTAATGTGTCTGAATATGCCAAATTAACCCTAAAATCATATCGAGGTATGTATTAAAAAAACTCAACTTTATATTCTATTTTTGGATTTTGGTGATGAGTTCAACGGAGGCATTTTAGGGTTAATTTTTTGATCATTTAATATCTTTATATATTGCAGGTCACATTCATCTGCTTTCTCACCATAACTTAATTACACAAGAAAGAAAGATTTTGCAGAGAAAGATCATCTAGAGAGAGAGAGATTTGGAGATAAAAGTGAGAGGAGACCAAAAAAAAAAAAAAA
>MVGT01003007.1:0-68279 GCA_002174775.1 Macleaya cordata
TGAATTCCTAGATGGGATCAAAGAATAATGATGAAAATGCAAATGCAAATGAATGGGTGCGTGCAGTGTGTATGTGCAAGCCCGAGAAGTGTACAGTCATAAATTCCCTAAAATTCTTTAATCGCTTTTCGAGTTAGATCCCTAAAATCCCCAGTGGATTCGCCAGTCTGTGGAGCCAGAATCCGGCACGATCCCACCGCGCACGCGAGAGAGCGCTCCCTCCCGAGAGAGAAGAAGAACGCACGCATGTGGCACGTGAAACGGGCGCAAAAAGGATTCGCCCACCTGAGAAGGGGGTATGAGTGTGAATGTGATGTGAAAGGAGTCGCCACCTGATTTACGGGAATCAGGACCCAAAATTTTGGAAAATCAACCTATATCTAGTTTTCCGAGAAAACCATGGCGATAGTCCAAAGTGGATGGTCTGCGGTATAGAGATAGTGGGTAAGGGGATCAAGGTACGGGTTGGGAAGGTGTTAGGCACCCAACAACCGCCCGTCCGTGAGGACGGCCTCTACTTCGCGATTAAAAACTTTTAGGGAAATGTATGATCGATACTAAATTATGCTACGCAGAAATTCATTGAATCATCAAAGCATTGTTACATCATCATTTCATCACATGAGATACAAATCCAGAAAATACAGGAAACAAAAAGATGGGGTAGGGGTTATCACCTAGTCGGCACGTGCCTGTCGATCCGATTGCAAGAGATCTCACCTCGTGTCGATGTATGATGGGGGTGGCAAGTGGGCCCCACTCTGTGTCCAAATGGAGAGAACCAAAACTCAGGGGATTGTGCAAAAATGCTTTTGAAAATAAAGCATGAGAGAAAAATAAAAAAAAAACAAAGAGATTTGAAGTTGTTGTCTTTTTTTATGCAAAACTGTTTTCGCAAAACCCTTTTTTATGCAAAAATGTTTTTGAAAAACTGTTTTTGCAAAAGTTTACAAAAACAAAAACAAAACAAAACAAAACCCCCTTTTTTTTACTGTTTTTTCAAAAAAAATAAAACAAACCAAACACAATAAAACAAACCTTTTTTTTTACTGTTTTTCTCTTTTTCCTGTTTTTTGTAAAAAATGTTTTTTTTTTTTAAACCTTTTTTGTTTTTTTTTAAAAGGAACAAAACAAAAAATAAAAAGAAAAGAAAATTAAAACTTTTTTTTTCTTTCTCTCTCCTCCTCCATTCTTCTTCTCCACGCGTCTGTAACAGACGAAATTTTTTTTTTTTTTTTTCTTTTCTTCCTTCTTTCTTTTCTTCCTTCTTTCTTTTCTTCTTTCTTCTTTCTTCTTCTCTTTTCTTCTTTCTTCTTTCTTCTTCTCTCCTCCCTCTCACTTCCCACGTCTGTAACAGACGTTGGAGTTTTTATTTTTATTTTTTTCTTTTCTTTCCTCTTCCTCCACCCTCGGTTGTTCTCTCTCTCAATCTCTCTCTTTCAGTTCAGCTTCTTTCTCTCCTTCAAACTCTCTCTCTCAAGCTCTCTGTTCTCTCTCCCTCTCTCTCTTTCAGCCGACCAAAACTCCTCCTTTTTTCTCATCTTTCTTCCTTTCTCTCTATTAAAACAGGGAAGAGGATGGGGAGGTGCGTGGCTGTCACGCACGCCCCACACCTCCCTGTCTCTCTCCCATACTCTCTGAATCAGGTGGTGGTGGTGCGTGGCTGTCACACACGCACCCCCATCTCTATTATTACATTTTTTTTCTTTTTTAAAAAAAACAAGTTTTTGTTATTTTATGTGTTTTATTTTTTGAAAATGGGTCCCACAGTTTTGAAAAACGAAATTCACCTAAACAAATGATTTTTTAGAGAAAAACAAAAGATTTGGGAAAATTTGAGGTGGGCCAATCCCGTCGCGCCACGTGGCGACGCCCAGGTCAAAAAAGGAGAATCCGACGTTNTTTTTTTTAAGTGAAAATGGGTCCCACACCTTTGAAAAACGAAATTCACTTAAAAAAAGATATTTTTTTTTAAGACAAAAACAAAAGATTTGGAAAAAATTGAGGTGGGCCAATCCGGTCGCGCCACGTGGCGACGCGCAGGTCAAAAAAGGATAATCCGATGTTTCTTCGACTGAAATGGTTATGAGTTCCTCGAGATTTGGTTCTCTTCTCGTTCCGGCCCTGAGCCGAACACTGGATGAGGAGTGAAACCTACTTGGTCACAATAAAGCAATTTTTGTTAAATTTTGCACGTAAATCGACGTGCGGCTAAAACGGGTATTTTCCGTGGTGTGCGAAAATTTGGCGTCTACAGGCGCAACTTACTTGACTGCTAATCCAATTTTCCATCGTCGAATGAAGCATGTGGAGATTGCCTATCACTTCGTTCGTGATCTGGTTGCTAAGAAGAAGTTGGAAGTCCGTCATATATCTACTCATGATCAGCTAGCAGATCTTCTCACCAAACCATTATCAACGACACGGTTTCAGCTTCTACGGAACAAGCTCAATGTCTCTGATCGGACCCTGTGCTTGCGGGGGTGTGTTAAACAATAGTGTCTTTAAGAGTTCTGGGTTGTTAGAAATCTGTTAAGCTATTATTAGTTTAGAGTTTGTTAGGTTTCAATGCCAGCTCAGCTGAAAGATATAGTTGTCAGAGCACCTCTGTAATTAAGAAATCTATAAATTCAGATCTCTTCTCTTGTTCTCTTTGATGAGAACAGAGCTTCAGCAAATGCTCTTGAAGCTTTAATAGGCCTCAACAGCTCTACCTGAGTTTTGGGAGGTTAGGGGTTCCAATAGACATGAACTTACAAAATTTACCTCTCGGATCGCCAATTTCGACTTTACAAAATGGTAACCACTAGGTGGTAGCTAAGTTGGCTAAATTCCTGGCATAAGGCTTAGGTGAGGCTCCTCGTAGAGGTTACGATTTCGAAACTCCCCGTGGCCAATCCACCAAGATTTATTCTTCGACTCACCCAGTTGCTTGTCGGGTTCTTCCGAGTGGGTCGGGGCAAGCAACCATGGGGATTAGGCCCACCCGAAGGGTGGGGACACCTCCTTTACAAAATGGCCTGTCTACTCCCGTTTCTGGAAAATTTGAACAAAAATATTTAGATCGATTATTCAGTCGGATTTCTAAAATCGACAGATCATTTTGTAAGATGGTGGGCGGAAATATCCGGTCCTCGTCTCCGAGTTGAAGCTTTCCCGTTTAAACCCCATTTAAAACTCCAAAATTCCAAACCAAAGGAAGGAACAACCGAACAAGTTCTGGATGAGACAGCATTTCTTCGTTTTTATTACTTTTCCAGTTTTTTGCTTCTTCTTCTTTTGTTCTTAGTTCTTCACTAAACTGAAAAAGACTGAAACTTTTCGCCATGGCAGCAGCTTCTTCTTCTTCTTCTTCTTCTACCCTCTTTCTCAAACTCATCCCAACAAAACCTCTCAGAAATCGAGGTCAGTCTTCTCTTCTCTTCTGCTCTACTACTCTCCAGCTCTCCTCCATTTATCTAAATCATACTTTTTTTACTTTTCGTTTTTTTGTGTCTTTATGAAGTTCCAAGCACTAACCCTACCCCTTATTTAACTTTTTTTACTCTTTACTTTTTAGTCTAATTTTAGTGTTCCTTTTGCTTTGATGCGTTTCGGGTTTTTTGTCTTTGATTTTTGCTTGAATCAATCATGATTATGTGTGGATGAATTGAGAATTCGTAGCCTGCTTGTAGTTACGAATTTTTTTTTGCGTTACAAAATAATTCATTTTAGTTGGAGATTTTAAGCAACCCAAACAGTCCAAGTTGTTTGTTTTTTGTTCTGTGGGTGTGGAGGAAACTTTTTGTGTGCTTGCTTACAGAAATGGAAATTGTCTTCTACTTGATTGTTATGAAAGTTTATATGGAATTTTTGAATCTTAGTTACTTGGTCCATTAATTCATCCATCACAGCCCAGAGCTTCTTTCTTTTGTTGTTTTTCTGTACTGTCTATGTATCTAGTAAATAGAGAAAAGATGGGCACTAAAAAAAAAAAATCTTTTTCATACTTATTCTTTGAGAAAAAGATGGATATAGAAAGATAGATAAATAGGTTTGCCGTCATTGGCAGTCGGTGTATTTATTTACCTGTATTGATGTACTTGACGTTAGACTTTCATATCTAAGTGATTTTAAATGTTTTCTCAATATATTGAGTTTGCATTGGATGATAGTTTTGTATACTGAATAAGCAGTTTACCATTTACTGGTCTTTTGCACATTTTTCTGCGAGCCGGCTCTTACTTTACCAGATAATTACAGTTGTGCTTTTATCGTTGTTGCATGCTGAGTGTGGGTTATTGGGCGTTGACCTTTGGCTCTATCTCTGTTATACAGGTGGGCTGGTTGAAAGCAATCTCCAGTTGTATCATCCATTGTACAAGGGAACCTACTTATCCTTGATCAATAATGCATCACGCTCTCTCAGAAGGCATTCCATGTTGTTAAACAGGCCCTTGCCATCAAAAATAAATAAGCGGTTTTCTGTTTATTGTTCAGATCAGCGTCAAAGTAACTATTTGAATGTTGAGGCAACACCTGAAAGCTCCTCAAACCCTGAATTTACCCCACCAATGACTGATGGTGGAACAGATGTGCTCAGTTCACTTGACATTAGTAATACCGAGGACTTGCAAACCAGGCCTAAAATGTTCAAAAATAGATTCTTAAATTTTGTTCGGCTGGGGTCTGTTGTCAATAATGCTGCTGAATCTTTTTTCAAAAGTGAGATACGCCGCAGGTTATTTGTGACAGCTGTGCTAATTATAATTAGTCGCATCGGGTACTTCATCCCGTTACCTGGTTTTGATAGACGGTTGGTACCTGATGACTACCTTAGTTTCGTCTCTGGATCTGTTGGTAAGTTCTTGCTATGCATGTTATTCTCACGTTCTGGTTAAACACCGGTTGTACACTTCTCAAGTTATGTATTTGCATTCCATACTGATCAAAAGATTGATTGTATAACTTAACTGCTACTTCTTAATTTGCTCTTCTGGAAGTTCTACCATGCTAAATTCCTAAATGGATCACCCAATGTGGTAGGATATGAAAATGTGCTGGTGGGAACTCATTGTAAGACTATCTGCTTAAGAAATACTATGTTGTCAAATAGAACTGATAATATTAGGAGAGCTGCCACTTTTAGTATGTCTACCTTAACCACATTTCATTTTTGGCAGATGAACTTGGTGATTTGACGGCAGAGCTTAAGCTGTCACTTTTCCAGCTTGGAATCAGTCCTCAGATTGCAGCCTCAATTCTTATGCAGGTTATCACATTCACTCTTCCAGTTTTACAACGATTGCTAATACTTTCATGTCTTCTTTATCTAATTGTTCAGCTTTACCCTGATGTTTGTCAGTGCCATATCGGATGCTATTTAGTATTCTGACTTGACACGGATTATTGCTATGTATGTTATAGTGCATCATTCTTTTTAGAGGCTGCTGAAGGTTTTTAATTTTTCCATGAGATGGAACTGGCATAGAAAAATAGATACTATACTTGAGTTGTTAAATAAGCATCAAAAGGTGATCACATCACATTTTGGAGTGTGGGTTTAGGGGTTTCCCATGGCCAGGCATGTTAAACAAATTCTTAGAGAATGTTGTGGGACTTGAGTTTTTGAATGCCTTTAACTTATTCAGATATTGCTCTTTATTGATCAGAAAATATTTCACAGGGCCAGAGGGATTTCGGATATTGAGTGAAGAGCTGATATACCCATGAAGGCCAGCCTATTCACTCTAAAGAAATCATAAAATGTCCTACTGCTTAAGAGAGATATTAATAATCCAAGCTGTGTTCACAATAACTACGAATCAAAAGAACAAGATTTCCAATAACCAAACTTTGTTCTCAATAAGGACATAACATTTAGGGGCCAGATAGCGTGTATTCTACGTGGAATATTTACAATTATGCACTATGATGGAAAATTTTTTTACCCAAGAAATGGAAAAGATTTGTATAGTGTCTGCCATACAATGAAATTTCTTTGCGCTTTAGCTTTGAACCAAAATCATTCCTGCAACTTTTAAGCAACTTATCAGAATTTCTACTGATGGCACTCTAGGCATGTTTCTTGAGTTTTTTCTAGAAAAGCTTAAATAGGCTTCTTCAATTGTATTGCTCTTGTATTTCCTTTCCTTTCTTATCTGCTCATTGAACGAATATACTATAACTTGTGAATCACATATTCAGGTACTTTGTCATGTTGTTCCTTCCCTAGTAAAGCTGCGGAAAGAAGGCTTAGATGGCCACGAGAAGATTAAGAGTTATATGTGTGTCTAGTTTCCATCTCAAGCAGTGAGACGAGTCCTTGCTTTGCAATTTTGCTTTCTCCTCTCTTTGCTCGATCAATATTGAAGGATGCAAACCTTTTTGTATGTATATCTCAGCTGGTGGATTTCACTTGGATTCGCTATATTGGAGGCAGTGATCCTTGCTTGTTATTCACTTCCATATTCAATCTATGCAGCTAGTTACAGGTAATGAAATGTGAACTATTTGAACTATCTTTCTTCTACTTTAAGAACTGTTTGCTGTGATACTATCTGTTGAAGATTGACTCTCTAGTGAGTAACAGCTTGTTGGTGCTTGTCAAGAATCCACGACATAAAAGATGGCATTATTATAGGAATTGGTATATATGATTTTACTTTGTCTTTTGTGATTCAAACCATCCACTTATGATTCCTCGTGGGCTTTTTTTTTCCCTTAGTCCTCACCCACAGAACAGTTTTGGTTAAACTAGCTGTGCATGAGAATTATTACGTTCTCATAATGGGTTCAATCCAAGTAAGGTCAACAGTCTGTTTTTGTCTTATAGGTTTAGTAGGTTAGGTAATAATATTGTTTCAGTGAAAGCCTTATAACTTAGCTCTTTTAAATCATTTGTGGACACAGTTCTGTTACATTTTATGTCTATAGCCGTAAGAAATAATTCCAAGATTAGGAGTTAAACAATTTATGTTGTTTGCAGAGTCAGGCATGTGATGGTGACAACCCTTTTATTGGTGTGTGGTGCAATGACTATGACATGGATCTGTGATAAAATATCAGAATCTGGATTCGGTACTCTTCTCAACAACTTGGCTTACATTTTCATTCAGTTGGTATTGCATTGATTTCCAATCTTGCTTGCTCTTTATACTAGGTCAGCTAATTGAATATTCCTTTTCATTACTAGAATTTTTCTTTATCACCAGCTGTTTTATGGATAATTAGTATTGGCAAGTATGGTGACTAGTTGTTCCTGTTGGTCAGTTGTCTCACCTTTATCCTTGGCATGTTATAGACACTGTTAGAGAGTCTATAGGATTGACGGCATCAATCATTAATAAGTGGAGCAGATACTTGTTCGATAGAATAAGATTTATCATTAATATTTTTGGCATGTTTGCGACTGGAGTTGGGTATTAGAGACAGAAAAATGTCATGGATTGTGCCTCCTTAAAATATGCTAAATCTATAGTGGATAAATTATGCATAAAGTTCAAATCGGTTGAGTCAAAAATTCTTCTGTCTCTTTCTTCTTCTCTCTGTCATGTACCTAACATTGTCATGATTCCAAATTGTCAAATACAAACTGGAAAAAGAGTGCTGCGAGAAAATGATACTGTATACTACTTTGTACACTAACAAGTCTTGTGTGGTCCGTTCAATGAACGGGCATTTTTTATAAAAAAAATTTATTTAAATTTTAAGAATCAATTTGGGTAGAAATATACGTTTTTTTCCTATACATTGAGTCATGTGTTTATAATGTGAGGATCAGTTTGGGTGGAAATATACGTTTTATTTCTATACATTGGGTCATGTGTTTATAATGTGGGTTTTTTTTACCCACACCGTAGAGGAAAGGGTTACGTTAACCCAATTTCTTTAAATTTTAAGGATCAATTTGGTGATGACATGTGGCAATTAAGGTTTCATCTTTATAATATATATATATATATATATAGATATAGATATATATCCGTAAATTTTTTCTTTAAATATAACTTGTAGAGTTGTAGATAAAGAAATTTGGTGCAATTTTACATGCGCTAGTATTTGAAGATAGAGTCTTCACGAGTAATATTCAAGATTAATCTTTAATTTGTAAAACTTTAGTACTGCCACTTGGATTCATATAATACTAGCGACATTCTCATAGAAAAGAATAATCCATGCACAAGAACTTGAAATTGGAGATAAACCACCAAAAGAATGGTATAGACAAGGAAGTGGCATTTAGAACCTCGTAAGGTCTCACATTGTACTATAACAAATGGTGTGAAATCATTTTTCCATTTTTCTGATTGGTTTTGCATGCTTCAGGTCAAGGGTCGTCTCTTATTATATGCGCCGGAATATTGACTGGCTATACAGATACTCTATACAAGATGTTGACGCAGCTCTCCGGTAGGTGAAGCAAACTGTCTTCATATAAATGCATAGATATGTCATTTCTATGCGGAATTATCTAAGTTGGTGGGAGCTTTAACAGCAACTTTACTCATGTCTTATATGGCAGGAAGTGCTGTGAGTTGGTGGCTCTATATTCTTGCAGTACTAGGTGTTTTCACTATAGTCACTATGTGGGCTGTGGTAGTAACTGAAGGTTGCAGGAAGATCAAGCTGCAGTACTATGGTTTTAAACTCGCCTCTGCTTCAAGGTCAAATCCTCAAACATTACTATCCAGATGTACTGGGCTTCACGCACTGACTTCACACAAAAAAAAACCCTTAAATCTAGATATTATGGTTCTCTCTTGGAAAGTCAAATATAAACTTTAAACTTCCTCCTTATGCAAGGCAACTACATCACAATAAATCTTACTGTACTTCATGATTTCCCACACCAATTATATGGATGATTAATTCAGGAGGGTGTTATCATATTGCTGAGAATTCAGAAACTATTATTTGCTTCGTCTTTTGTTTTCACTATTTTACCTATTGGTTTTTTGAGAACCGGTATGCATGTATTAACATTCATAATTGCTTTACAGAGATGAATCTCCTATTACTGAGGTGGAGCCCTATATTCCATTCAACATTAATCCATCTGGAATGCAGCCTGTTCTCACCACCACCTATCTCCTGGCATTTCCTAGCATCCTTGCCAGGTATTTTACTGACAGTTAGTGTAGACATTTTACATTGCATTTTTAAAACATGAATGTACCATCACATATATCCTAAGGACTGACGAAACCTCATACTGGGCCACACACTAGATTTCCACAGACTTGTGTCCCCATCCCCTATTCCATAGAATGATGAATGATCATATCAATCCATATGGCGTCATGCTCTTTTGGTCTACCCAATGAGTGTTACAATGGATGGCTATGATCATCTAATTTAGTCATTTCTTTTATGTAGGAGATCAATGGGAACTCATGAAATTCTACTCCGATGCTCCTTCATGTGCATCACCTACGGTGTAATTGTTAGTGAACCTTGGAAGGATATCCTATATGTTGTACCAAAATTGTTTGAAAGGCATTTTGAGACTATGGCATCATTTCTTCGCAAACATGTTATTTGGGCCACCTAAACCTCTTTTACAATCAATTCTAGTTTTTCAAACGCTTCTCTACATTAAGCATCCCAATTTGCTGTAGTCCTCTTAAATCTCTTATTTTGTAACAAATCCTGAAAGTAAATGAAAAGCTGATGCCTCAATCACTTTTACGTTCATTTATGTGATGGTTTTAAATATGTTTTAATTTTTCTTGAAGTAATCATATATATTTCTAAAACTTGTTGAGCATTTACTTTTTTCTTTTTCTTTTTTTTTGGAAAATGAGGCGTATGGATAAGCACTGCCTTGGAGCCCGAACTAGCCTCTTTAAACATTGATAACCTTTTGATTTCCTCTTAAATTTAACAGGCTCATTGGTTCTGTGGGGAAATATATTTTTATTTACCTTGCATACAAATGCTTTGTTCACTGTCTAATACAGAGCTTCTCTTGGCAGTCTCCTTGGTTCTCCATTTTGGGAGCATGTTAAAGAGATATTGAACCCTGAGACTTCACTTGGTGCTGAACCATGGGTTTACTATTCAATTTATGCATTTTTAGTCTTTGTATTCAACATCTTTGACATTGTAAGTATCTTGAGACCTAGTATTAATTCCTACAATAATTTTATACTATCTTGAAAAAACTTCTATGGTTGATTTCTTGTTCTCGTAAATCTTCTCTTTTCTTATGCATTTGTTCCGAATCCTTTTCTGTCGATAGCTTCTTGAATATGGTACACAAGATTATGTAAGCAAATATATCTACAGCTGTGTAGTCCTTCATTCCTTTGTGATCTAAGCTTTTCCATCTGCACTAGTTTAGCATTTTTCTTTTATATATACAGCTTCAATCTCTGAATTCATTTTCCAATGCTCCATGTATATGCTGGGTCGACACTTCCACTATGAAGTTGGTTGTTTCTCCTACTCCATGACCTAAATCATAAAACAAAACAAAAAAATTAGAAAATGCTGGGGTTTTTCTTAACTTTTTCATATTTTTCTTTGGTGTGATGACCATGTTTATTAATTGTTAATATTGTCATCATTGAAATCTGAAAACAAAGAGGAAATCTTTCTGCTCTCAAGATAATCCTTTCTGTTTTCAAAATAATGGCTATTGTAGCGTGTCATGTTCCAGATAATGGATTGGTGCCTGAAGTTTTCAACTGTTAATAATATGTTTTGACCATCAATTACCTTTCCAGGCCAACTTGCCGAAGGAAATTGCTGATTATTTGAATAAAATGGGTGCTAGAATACCAAATATTAAGCCTGGGAAGGCCACAATAGAGCATCTGACGAAGATTCAAGCATCAACACGTTTTTGGGGTACATTTCCCTCCAAAATTTAATTATGTTCCTGGTATAAGGTTAATCACGTTAATCTCTTTGCTCTTTTTTTCCCCTCCTTTTGTGGAAATAATGCAGGGGGGGTATTATTAAGTATTCTTGCCACAACATCGTCGCTGCTTGATCATTATTTACGGCGTATCAATCAGGGATTTTCAATAGGATTCACATCAATTCTTATCATTGTAAGTGCAGAACTAACTTCATTGCGCATAAATAAGCATGCGTCAAAATCATAATATTATCCTTGTTTCTTAACATCACTTGAATGCTTCACTTTGAACCTATGGTGATACAGCCATAGGATATCCATTAACCCTTCAACATACTGCACAGGATAAACATATTCAGTAGTACATATTTTCAGTCTAGTTAGTTGGAAGCATTTGTTCGAGTAGTACTTTATTTATTCTGATGTTCTATGTTATGCTTATACCATCTACCTTGTGGTTATGGAATCATGGTTATGTTATGAAACCATAAACTGTTAACATTATTTTCTTGAAATCATATTTTGAATGATTTAGTGTTGAAATCAGATTATCGGTCTCAAGCACTATAAAGTATAAGGTACTAATTCTCTTGTATTGCACCCCTAGCTCTTTAGTTTCCGTATCTTGCAGAGGTGGTTTTTCTATCTCAATTTCTTTTTGTCTTTGGTTGATACCATTCTTACTTAGCCATTTGAGTGATGTAGAGCGTTATTTGCTTCCTAATTTCTGGCCTATGTCTATGTCACCCATCTAATACCTTAAATTGCTCTGACCAAAAAAAATTAATAATAATAATAATAATAATAATAATACGTTAAAATGCTGGTTTCACACCTAACGGTTTGCATAAGTAAATGTTTTCTGAATCTAACTCGTATTCACTTTGTGTGCCTTGCTGTGATTGGGTTTTTCTCTTTTACTTTTCCTTTTAACCTTTGATCCTTAATAATTCTACATTATTCTTGACTTATACTGTTTCAGGTGGGTTCGATTATTGAACTTAGAAGGTCATATCAAGCATACAATGTAATGCCTACTTTGAGCAAAGCTCTACAGCGCTATGGTGTCTAAGGATGCCAAACCAATGTGCTTATTGCTCTGAGGTAATCTTATATATACCAATAAACCTCACTTATCACCTGCCCATTTAGTACTGTTTTCCTAAAAAACAGTCCTCATTACTTCTGCAGCATTCTATTCTGCAAACAAGAACTATTGATCTGTCGGGGTCTACTATATATGAGAAGTCATCGCGACACAAGCTGGAATCCTGCAACAATTAAAAAGTTAAATCCCCAACTGAAATATCAAAGATAACCCAGGAGCGGCTGCTGCGACCTTTAACCCTTGAATATCAAGTGATTCCAGGATATAATACATACTGAAGCAATCAGGGTCCATGTTTCTTCGTTATCCTTGTTCAAATGCACTAATTATGGACCTGACTGTAACTACTGTAATTTTTTATATGCTGGTTTAACGGCAGCTACTTTGCAATATTATGTTGTTGAGCCCTTTTTTATCTGTATTATTTGTTATTTTGGTTTTAGAATTTGTTTCGTTTGTCAATTTTCGGATTTGTACTTGGATTCTGGCACGCTTTTGGGTCCCATCCAGTTTTTCACATAACTGGAAACAGCAAAAACAAGTATGATTCTAATGAATTCGTTCAACGGGTTCTATTTTAATTTAGGGAATATGTAAGCCTAGCTATCAGCATCCATCTCTTAATATTGAAGGTGAGTTTTGACCTTTGGTCAGGCTCCTCTTGACGTTAGAAATGATACATTAACATTACCATGCAGAAAGAAGACCCATGTTTGAGGCAGGTCAATTCTGGCTGCAGGCAGGACATAGAATCGGGCACCATCCAGGAACACAATATCTAAATGGAATGGATTCGAACTTCTCCAAGAATAGCCCGGGAAGTATTGTTGTTTTTTTACTGTTGGTTTTTGGTTTTTGTCAAAAACCTTTCCAACAGCTTGGCTGCCTCAATCCGAAAGGGGTGTGCGATAAGGAAAAAACTCCGGTAGAAACTCTTCTAGAATTAGCAGTAAAAATTAAGGAGCCAAATTACATGCCAGCAACACCCTTAACACCCATCTGAACTTTCATCTACATTGTTATCCTAAACACTCAAATCAGCAATGACCCTCCAATTTAACAACACAGTACAGAAGAACAGTGCATGGAGACTTGAACATTTGAAATAAAACAACCATCATTTTGTAGTTAAGTTGTCTTGATTCTCATGAAACGAATCCATCTCATTGTTCTCTTGGTAGCTTTGATTTTTCAAAACAGAGGAGAAGAGAGGCAAGGACATTTTTTTCAACTTCAACAACACTATAGTTAAGGTATAATATATATATAAGGGTGTTCTCCTAATGCCACCCAGTTATGAACTTCACACCAAAATGAATTACAACCTCAAAAATACTTTTACATCCAAATACACTACTTTATACTACAAGCTTTCTTCAAAGAATGAAAAACAATAACAAAAAAGAATGACTTCAGTAGTAGCTTGCCTGATCAGCCCGAGCGCTCTGTACCCATGATCACTCAGATGATTTAAGAGCAGATTTAACTTAGTCGTCGACTGGAACAGGTCTGAGTACATGCCGTGTCAGTGTTTCCTTTTGGTTCTTCCAATGTCAAGCCACTGTTCTTTTCTACCCATGATAGATTCATCGATTTTCTTCCGGCTTAGCTGCTGCTGTGAACACCCCTCTCATCAGGAAGGAGATTCTCTGATAATGGTTAAAAGGTCTGCAAACAAAGCTTTTGACTTCAACTTCTCCTTAGATTTTCACATTATCCGACATGAATGTGTGACAACTTTGGAGGATCGGAAGATATCAGATTTGCCCACAAGTTTGCAAGTGCAAGAAAGTAGTGCTTCCCGTTCCACATTACTGCTTTCATGTCTGAATAGATTTTAATAAAAAATAAAAAAAAAAAAGAAAGAAAAGAAAAGAAGCAATGAATCAAGACAGTGATGAACGTTTGAAGAGAAGGAATTCTAAACTCAAATTTCTAGGTAGGATCAATTAAATGACGATGTTCCAATTCTGAATGCATTAGACATGTACACAGGCAGGGGGAAATGGATTATTCACCTGACATATGTATTGTTTTACAACACTACTAATTCAAGGTTCGATTCATACCTGGAACAATTTTCAGAGACAAGAGTGACAGCCTACAAATTGGTTCCTGCAGAGCAAAAACATAGTTTTGAAGGGCAACCCCATCGAGATCGTGGACAGACTTGATGGATTCCAGTAATGCCTTAATAGTCCCTTCATACCCAAAACCAACTTGATCAGAAAAACTTAGGAGAGCTTCTTCCAATCTGGAATCTGACCATGCAGCAGTGCACTCCTCCAAAAGAGCAAAAATATCTTTAGGGTTTGCTAGGCTTGATAGTATCCAAGGTTTGTAAAGCGTTGACGAGGTTCTCAGAACTCCAACCACTCGGTAAATTTCTCCAAGGGCAAGAACATATTGCTGGCCTGTAATGTTTACGAGTTATTACAAAGAAGTATAGAGACAAAACGGAAGATCAAAAAATGAAATTTAACTCAAATTCAAGAAATACCCTGAGTTCTAGATAGCATTTGCCTGTGAACTTTCTTTTGTAACGACTGCTTCCAAATGAAGGCACCATGTTTCAACTCTTGGGCACAAGCTGAGAGTATTTTGGACCATGTGGTAATATAAGTGACTTGGTCTTCCATGGATCCAAGGGTCAGGATCTTTACCATTGAAATAGCATGCTGAAAGATCTCGATTGCAGAGCTCATATTCTTCTCCGCCTATTAACAACATCGTACAAATTAGCCAAAGTGGCAGTGAATCCATGCCACCAACAACAAAGGGCTAAACAACCCATTTAAAGTTCTACAAAATGGGATTAGAATAACAATCATTTAAAATTTCAATAAAATGAAGCATCCTCATATTAAGAAATATGCTTTTCTACCCAAGCCAGTTCCAGAGCATAGATTTATAAGGAAAGATTGACTACAGTCAGCAAAATTGAGTATTCAGAGTGCAGGTCCAAAGGAGATGAAAGGTAGTATTTTCAGATATTACCAGGTATTTGAAAGCATAGTTTGTTATAGATAAGTAGAAAATTTAATGTTAGAAGTTGAACTTTGTTGTATACTTGATTCTACTTGCAGTTTTGATTTCCATAGGTTCCTTGTTCAATGTTCCTATGTGGCTAAATTTATATACTCACTGTATTGCCATGGCAAAGCATATCTGGACATGTCATTTAAGGCGTATGGTCTTCCTATAATTAAGCAGATATAGCTTAAAGTTCGATAACGTAAAAATTGTATAAATATTTATGCCTATTATACTAGTCGACAAACAGGAGAAAATTGGAAGCAGTGATGCCCAGGCTCAGTTCTCCTAAGTACTAAGTATCTTCTACAGTTCTACTATTAAAATATGTGTACTAGTGTTTCCTTCTTTTCCTTTTTTAGTTTCAGTTGATCATTCTCAAGTCATGCTTTCAAATGCACAAGTATGTGGTTTTTATTTCAACTAGTAAATCATTCTTCTAAGAACTATCCAAAATGAAAGAAAAGAGGCACTTACTAATGATATTCTTTTCGACAAGTTGAATTCTGAATCAAGCACTTGCAACTTCGGTTCCTTCATAAGTTCAAGCAACTCATTCAGACAATCATTTCTAGGTGGACGCTCTTCGGAGATCACACCCTCTCGGTGCAGTTTCTTGTAAGCTGCCTGAGAAGGGAAAAAAAAAGTACACCGATCAAAATTTTGGTAAGATCGTAGCCTATTTCTTTCCCAAGTTCTTAATATTCAAAAGAGTATATGGATATTGTAAATAATAAAAGAAACTGATTGCAGACTGAACAATAGATATGGGATGGATACTATGTACAACTTGAACAAAGGCACTAAAGAAGATACTTATATATATGGAAGATCAAAATGTTAATAATTGCTTATGAACGTATAGCATCATTTCTTTAACAGGATAGCAGAAAACAATTACAGAAATGCTTCGGATTTTCTCTAACAGGTTATACATGGTAATTAATGATCTGAGCATGCGAAGAATCTGAGACGAATTAAGAAACAGTAGGCACAGGTTATTATCATGTAAGGTTTAAAGTTGAGGATATCCTCCTTGTCAGACGAGATATTCCAATTTTTACTCATGCCGAGGATATTTCTCATTTAAGGTGTTATCCGATCACAGTTTGTAGTTTAACACCATTCTGCAAAGCCTATAGTTGAAGGTGTCCTCAGATGAAGAGCTCTAGTTTCATTAGGTAGAAGGCTCCAAACAAGGGTAAGGCTGACAAATAACACGGATCAAGATAAAGAGAGAAATTTGAAGAAATATGCAACAAAATCCCCTTTAAAATAAAAAAGCAATGAGAAACTTTCACGACCAACACACAAGAAATTAGATCATTATAACAATAATACTCCCCTCTCCTTCCATAAAAAAAAAATCCACACCGCACATGAAAGTTATTTGGAAGTGGGACTAAAACCCCAGCCTACGAACCATCTTCTACCTAAAGAACCTCTTCAAAAGTTGAAGGGCCAAGAAATAAATTGCAATCTAGCTCCTGATCCTAAACACCATACCCCCCAACCCCACCCTCGCTTTTGAAGTTGGAGATGTTTTGCACGTAAACAGTAACAAGGGGGTAGTCAATTAGGATTTGGGTGGACTCTCATGGACTCATGAAATTAGGGGGTGTGTAGTTGTGGACTTTGATGAAGTCTATAGAAGTCCCATGTTGATGGTTAGGGACTTTGATAAAGTCAATAGAAGTCCCATGTTGGTGGTTGTGGATTTCATCAAAGTCCACAGAAGTCCCATGTTGGTGGTTGTGGACTTTGCTAAAGTCCATAGAAGTCCCATGACCCGGTTGTGGACTTTAAAATGGTGGATTTGTGAGGTGATGGACTTCCATCGACTTTTTTGAAGATTTATGAAGAAAATTTGAGTTAGCCAAGTCCAACCAATATAGGTGAGATTTGCATGGACTTTCTCTCTCCTCTTTCTCTACTATAATAAATAATAATTAATTATTAATAAATCATACCGATAATACTTTATTAATAGTTATAATTATAATTATAATATATTTTTAATAATTAATAATAAATATTTTTAATAAAAATTAATAATTATATTATATTTTCATATTATAATCAAATTATTAATTTTCATGATGATAATAGTTTATACTTATTATAAAATAATAATAAATATACTTATGAATANAAAAGAAAAGGCAATTCTACCTCTTTGAAAAATATTGTTGGGATTAGCAAAACTACTAATAATATTTTTTATTAAATATTAAAATTACTAGTATTAATATAGTCACCATAATAATAAATATCAATAATTAAAAATTATTTTGATTTATCAAGTCCACAGAAGTCTGTAGACTTTACAGTACAAGTCCGTAGACTCTATCAATACAAGTCCGTGGACTTTGTAGGATTCTGTAGAAGTCCATGGACTCTGCCAAAATCCTTCGAAGTCCGTCATATTCAAGAGTCTGTAAAATTTATTCATGAAAATTGAACATTTGAGATAGTATTTTGTGATCTTGAACCAAAAAAAAAATCTAATATTTTAAGTACAGCAAGTCTTAGACTCCTATTCACTGTTTTTGAGAAAGAATCAAAATTCATACAAACAAAGCTACTGTCAATACATAAAAAAATCGCTTCAACTTTCAATATGGCCTCCCTGGATCTGGAGAGAGACAAGAGTGCTACTTAGTGAAAGAAAGAGATAATGAGTTTCTCATCACTAAAAATAAATTTGCGATAATTTCATTGAAATTGTTGCTAAGTTTAAAATAAAAAATAATTGGGTCTCAAAACGCAAAAAATGATGAAAATAACATTTAAAAGGGCAAAATCCAAAGGACTAAGTGCAACTACACACCTGGATTTCCTCATGGAGTGCCTCTGCTTTTGCATCTTCGTTAGAAAGAGCAGCAGCAGTTTTAGCTTTCTGCAATAATATATGAAAAATTTAGTACAATGAAATTGATAGAGATAGATCTTAAGAAAGAATACACCAACCTTCAGACCATCAAGATGGTGAAGAGCAACAAAGTACGATTCCTCTTTCAATCTACAGTAGAAATCTATAAAAGTCTTCAACTTTGATTCAGTAGGAAACATCTGAAGTGTATCTCCAGGACCAGTTTCTAAAAATGCTACTGATAATGAACCTTTGAATTCCCATGAGTTTTCATCAAAATCATGTTTGCCTTTCACTAAATCAGAATTCAAGGCCGTTTGAGCAGAGTTAAATCCATTTTCAGTGGCTTCTTGAGAAGAAAGAACAGTAGACTTCGCTTCAGTAGGAATCTTCTGAATTGTTTCTCCTGGACCACTTTCGAAGAATGGTTCTGAGGATGCAGCTTTGAATTCCCACGAATTTTCATCAAAATCATCTTCGCCAGTCACTAAATCAGAATTCAAGACCGTTTGTGCAGAATTAAATCCATTTTCAGTGGCCTCTTGAGAAGAAAGAGCAGTTGGGATCTGCTCAGCCTGACTATATAAGTTAGATATGAGGTCATTGAGAGCAAAGTTCGAACTCACAACCTGGTTGTTGACACCGTTTCTCATGGAGGTGGAGTGTTTATATGAAAATATATCTTCACCAAATAAGGGATCATCAGAATCCAGTCTGCCATTGCTAAATTCTGAGACAGGCAGTGCTCCCAGATTATTCCACAACTCTTTCCCATTGACCTGAAAAGTAAAAGAAAAATCAGCTCTATGAAAGCATGTCCTGCTAGCAAACTTCAATACTACTTTGGAATAAGAAATATTTAACTAATTGGGGAAGAATAACTAAATGTAGGAAATTATGAAGTGATTGTTGGGCGTGAACTCCTTTATACTTGCACTTGTAATCCTACTTGGCTCTGAAGCATGTAAATGAAAGAGTATCGATATGGGTTAACTTTTCGAGCATGTTTATATATCTATATATCTCTTCCCTCGTGTTCCACTATTATCATGATTCGAACATATTTCCTACTTTAGTCCTCATCTATTCATCTATCAGATAACAAGTGCATAACAGGTAAACCTAACCAAATTTATAATTCCTCCAGGTGTAAGAAACTCATAACCAATAAATCTCCAACGTACACATGTGATGGATTTTACTATAACACAAGTAGTAAATGTTAAGTATACAAGTACCTAAAGATCGTAGCATACAATGGAAATGAAAAACACTGGTTGTATAAAGATATCTTAAATGTAGCACACAATGGGAATAAAAAAACGAAGTTCATAGACAGTGATAAAATCACGAAATAAGCTTACAGATACTCCATTTTGTAAATTAGTATACAAATGAGAATTACTACCCACCTGAACTTCATCAGTTAATGTTGGCACTTTCACTTGAACACCTGAATGATCACCAACCTTTAGTTCTTCCTAAGACCCAAAAGAATAATATCAGAAGATTCTATGTTTCACCGATTTCAGTGACATTAAATAATACAGTCGAAAAGATGCATCACCTTTTGCCCAGCAGAGCAATTTGTGGCTCCAGTTTCTGCGAATGAATCCTTAAATTCGCAGAAATTCTCATCAAAATCAAAATTCCCGTCAACAAAATAAGAATTCAGTCCATTTTCAGTTCCAATTTGTTTGGATTGACTCAAAGGATCTGAATTACAACCACTGGCAGTAGTAGTTCCACCTGACTCAAAAACAAGTCCATTTTCGATTCCAGTTGGTTTGTATGAAAACTCATCTGAAGTCACAAACCAATTATCGCCCAATTGTCCATTTACACCTTTAGAATTCTCACTTATTTTACTCCCAACCTTCAAAAAGCATAGATTTTTATATAACTTAGTTTCCAGGAAAATAACACCAGCAAATCAAATTGTCCTTCATAATAACAATAACCTACCTGAATATCTCCATTAATTGTATTTTGTGGCTCCACTTGAATCCCAGGTAAATCTGAAACGTTCTCATCTATCTAAGAACAGAGAATAAAAATTCAGTTTCTTTTTTTTTTTTTATCTTCCCATTCAAGGAAGATTTTTAAAAACAACTAAAAACTTTTAACTGAGAAATCAAACAGATCGATTACCTTTAACTCAGAGAAGCTATCTGCAGGTTTCTTTTCAACAAACGCGTCTTTAAATTCCCAACCATCATCATCATCATCATCCAAAACCCCATTTCCATCCACCAGGTTCGAATCATTCGAATTCAAATTCAACCCATTTTCAGTCTTGATCTGCTCAGATTGCGTATACAAATTTACGAGGATATCTTTAATACCGATACCAGATCCAAAACTTACTCCATTTCTCACTGTTGATGCCGCCTGTTGAGAAGAAAACAAGTTTTGGTTATTACCAAAAGGAGGATTCGTTGTATCAGAATCCTCCTCCTCTTCATCACCGAAAAGAGAAAGCGGTAAAGCTCCTTTAGGCTTCTCCCAACGTTTTTCAGCAGCAGGAGAGGCCGAATTTTTCTCTGAATCTACATTAGGCTGAGATTCGGAAGGGTTTGTCCATTGATCCGAGAAACCACTGAAAAATTCCAAATTTTTTTGGGTTTGAGAGGGATTAATAGGGTTTGGAGGATGGGAGAAGCCATTGGAAAGTGGAAATTGAATTGGGGTTTGAATGAGATCTTGTTTTGGGGAGAAATTGTCGACAAAATCACCCCAGTCGTCATCATCTTTGTTAATTTGATTGGAATTATTGGAATAAGAGACAAATTTGAAGTCTCCGAAACCCTCGTCGTCGTCATCGTCTGCTTGGTTTTCCGCCATTGATGAACCAGGAGAGAGAGAGAGAATATAGAGACTGCTTAGTAGTGCTGCATTTCATGCGATTGTGCTTATATTAGCACGCTTCTATAAAGTTTGTGAGATTTGCGTAATGATGTGGGACCCACACCACAAGTATGACGTATGACGAGCCCTACAGAGTACTGAGTGAACTGGAACGGTGGAACCAATTAAAAATAAGGTGGGTTACTGTGTTCTGAATTTCAATTCCCATCAATTCTGATATTGGTAGTCAAAAACAGTTGGAACCAAAACAGTGATACATCCATCTAGGTTAACCAGTGTAAATAGGGCTGTCAATGGATATTCGAAAATCCGAATCCGATCCGTATTCGTATCCGATTTTTAGGATTTTATCCGAAATTTTAGGATTTAGGATTCGGATTCGGATATTCTTATCGGATAATGATTTAATCGGATTCGGATTCGGGAATGACATTATCCGTTCGGATAATTATCCGAATCCGAATAAAATTTTAATAATAAATTTTTTTATTTACCCTTGGTCCCTTTCTTACTACCGATTATGGGCCACCCATAAATTGATAAACATAAATCCCATCCCATTGCCATTAGGGCATGGGTGTATTGGTTTATAAGAGAAATCTATTTTGAAGGAAAACCCTAAAAGCTAAAATTCATCTCCCCTCTTGAGTCTCCTGACCTCTAGCAAACGGCGTGGAGACTGGAGAGAGAGAGAGAAGACGAAGAGAAGAGGAAGAAGAATACTCGACCTAACAAACCCTGAATCTTCCCCTAGAAACCCCCCATTTGCACAAGTAAAACCCTAGGTATGTATTTTTGGAAAAATTTTAAAAGTTTGTTTTGTTAAATCGTCTGAAAAACAATTCTCATAACACCTATACCTCGTAAAATCCTTCCTTTTTTTACCTTTGGTGAGATTTTTTTTATCATTATTCGCGTTTTTTGTATGTCAGTCCTGAAACGCCGATTTTCTTCTCTTAATACTCTGCCTGTAACTGCTGATTTATAAAAAAAATTCATAAGTGTCATCTTTGATTAATTTATTTTGTTGTTTTATATGTTGTTTGTTGCTGAATATGGGTATTTGGTATGCTTTGGTGAAACAAAAAAAAATTCACTTCTGTATGGTTGCACTTTACGTATATTGAATGTGAATGGCATTTTGGTTTGGTTTATTCATTCGACATGGTTTGTTATAGTTTTTAGAATTAGGGTTGATAAAACTAATTCTTATGTGTTGGTATTATATGGGAATTATTAGTTAGATTTGGAGTAGAGGATCAATTTTTTAAGTTTGATGAAACTGTTTTTTTTTTTATAAAGTTGATAAAACTGTTCTTCAGTATGCTATTAATCACCTAATTCTTATTTATTGGTGTGAGTTTGCCTAATTTGGAGTAGAGATCAATTTAAAATTGTTCATCATTATGTTGTTAATCACCTAATTCTTATTTATTGGCGTGATTTTGCCTAATTTTGTATTTAATTCCTTTGCATTTCTTGTAATTCAGTGTTTTTTCCTGTAACAGTGTTTTTCTTGCTATTCAATTGGGGAACTATTCTTTGTATATATACAGATAAATTATGTTTTCAAACAAAAATTGTTTACATTGTGGTTGTCGCAATTTATTGATGAAAACATAAATTTGTATGACAGATCTTGGAGCTTCATTTATGTTTTAGGAGGTGCTCCATAAATTGTTCCAGGTTGCTACTCATCTAAGGTAAGGTTTCCTACCTTTTTTGATTTTTATACCATCAAAGTTAGAGGGTCATTTGCTTACCTAAATTATTATGCTATAACAATGTTTTGAAGAAGTACCCATTTTATCAATTTGTAGATTTATAAAATGTCACAACCCGTATCCAGCGTTGCAGCTTCTAGTACTACTTGTCCTTCAACTTCAACTCAGCCACTCTCTAATAGTGCAAATGTTCCTACTGTAAATCCCTTGGATAACGTTATTCCTGTCCAAGAAGTTGAAACAATTCCAGAAAAAGACCAAGAAGGGATAGAAACCAAAAAACGAAAACTAAGGTCAGATGTATGGATAGAGTTTGAGCTAAAAAAAGTAGATGGTAAGATTAATGCCATTTGCAATCACTGCAAAAAGTCATTTGATGGAACTAGTAAAAACGGAACCACCCATTTGAGAAATCATTTGAATGTTTGTGTGCGCAGGCCTCAAAACCGTCCTAGCCAAACATTGTTGACCTCCGTTAAGACTAGTCATCATTCTGCAAAAGTAGCAAATTGGAAATATGATGCTCAAAAAACTCGAAGGATTATTGCTCAAATGATTGCCAAACATGACTATGCTTTTAATATGGTTGAGCATGAGTACTTCCGGGAGTTACTCAAGTCTCTTAATCCGGTCGTTAAGTTATATTCAAGAAATACTGTTCGAGAAGATATTATGAAAATTTTTAATGAGATGAAAGTGGAGTTGCAAGGGGTGTTTGATTCAGTATCATCTAAAGTTAGCCTCACGACAGATTTATGGACAGCTGAGCATCAAAACAAAGGTTATTGTTGTGTAACTTGCCACTTCATTGATGAGGATTGGAAGTTGCATAAGAAAATAATTGCTTTTGTTATGATGCCACCACCACATAGTGGAGATGCTCTTAGTGATGTCATTAAATCTGTAGCATTGTTATGGAATATTGATAATAAATTATTTGCTATAGCAGTTGACAATGCTTCTAGTAATGATGTTATGGTAAGAAACCTTAAATTGTGGCTCAATGGTAAGAAATCATTGCCTCTTGATGGTGAGTTGTTTCACATGCGGTGTAGTGCTCATATATTAAATCTTATTGTGCAAGATGGTTTGAGTGTGGTTAGTGATTTTATAAAAAAGATTCGAGAGAGTGTTAATTATATAAGAGGTTCCCAAGGTAGGAAGCTGAAATTTGACAATGCATTGGCTCAAACAAAGTTGGTTGGAAAGGGAATAGCTTATGATGTCCCTACTAGGTGGAATTCTACTTATATCATGCTTAAGAGTGCCATTGAAGTGCATTTAGCATTGAAGCGTTTGGTAGAGTTAGATCCTGGATATACATATTTCCCTACAGTAGATGAATGGAAAAAAGCGGAAGCCATTGGTGAGTGTTTGAAAATTTTTTATGATGAAACACTTAAATTTTCAGGGGTTAAGTATCCAACTGCAAATTTGTATTTCAAAGGTGTTTTTGAAGTCCATAAAGGAATTCTTAAATGGCAATCTAGTGAGCATTCATATGTTCGTGAAATGGCAATGGAAATGAGGGAAAAATTTGATAAATATTGGAGTACATGCAGTTTGATGATGAGCATTGGTATGGTGTTTGATCCTCGTTATAAGGCTGTTTATGTAGAGTTTGCTTTCAAGAAGTTATATGGTGATCATGCGCAAATCTACTTCAATATATTTTTAACATCTTTGGAAACACTATACAGTTTATATGAAATGCAATATACTTCTTCCATGAATTTTTTTAACGACTCATCATCAAGTGTCCTGAATTCATCTTGTGGTGAGAGTTCTAATCAAGTGAACTCGGAAAATGATTGTGAGTTCGACGAATATGTGAAGAAGAAAAATACTACTTCACAAGTTCCAAAAACAGAATTGGATAGGTACTTAAATGAAGATTTGTTTCCAAAGGGAAAAGATGAGTTGGCATTCGATATATTGCTTTGGTGGAAAAATTGTGGGGTTCAGTATCCAATACTTGCTAGGATGGCTCGTGATGTCTTAGCTGTTCCAGTATCAACTGTAGCATCAGAATCGGCTTTTAGTTGTGGTGGTAGAATAGTCACGGAGTACAGATCTGCATTAGCTCCTGATGTAGTGGAAGCATTGAGTTGCTTAAAGGATTGGTTACCATCATTTAGCAGTAAGTAAATACTTTTTTGTTGACAAACATTATTAGTTTATTACTGTTTCATATTTTTATATGTATGTTCTTATTACTTTTTTCCTCTTTGCATAATATTTTAGATTTTGAGTTGGTGGATCTTGTGAATGAATCATCAGCTGTGAAATGATGGGTTGTTCTTCAATCTCTACATGATCTTAGGTGAGTCCATTCAATGAGATAAAAATTATATATATGATTTATCTATTTTTAGGTGATGTTATGATGGATTTCATTCTTGTTATTTGATTCAATTTGTGCAGGAGTTTTGATGAGGAGAAGAAAAGGCAGTTTCTTATTCTTGGTTATGGCTAGTTTGGTGTTGGCATTTGTCTAGAAATGCAGATCTTTGTTCATGGTTATGGCAGTTTTGGTGTTGGCATTTGTAATTTGTTTAGAGTTAAAGATTATCCTTAAATTTCTATTTGGTATTTTTGCAGAAAAACACTTGTCATTGTAATAGTTTATTTGCAATGTCTTAACTCTGAAGTTAGTATATGTCAGATTTTGAAGATCACACTTTAATGTATGTTTATGTTTTCTTTTGTTGCCTTTGCATATATGACAGGTCAATTCTTATTTTAGAAGAACTTGAAATTATGTTAAAGAAAGAAATTGGAAATATTGGAGACTTACTGCATCTCAAGTCTAAATTGAACATGATCCTCAAATTTCGGATTTCGAATTTCGGATGTTGGATGATATTCGAATTCGAATGACCTTATCGGTCAAATCGGATAATATCCGATATCCGATAATATTATCGGATTCGAATTTGGTCATTAAGTTTTAACATCCGTCGGATATCGGATCGGATTCGGATATTGTAAAAAAATTTCGGATTCGAATTCGGATATGGCCATATCTGGTCCGATAGGCTACCGTTTACACCCCTAAGTGTAAACATGGTATAAGAATAAGTGGAGCGCTAAAAAAACAGGGTTGGACTTTGAAGTAGAATTTGCCTTTCGAAAAATTACAAAAGTGCTCACATTTCAAGAGAATTACAAATTAATAAATATTCTCTTGTAATGCATGTACATTTTAGGTGCCCAAATCCAATATAAATGTATATGCAAGAAAAGCTTAACTTGCCTATGGGAATCCGTTTGGAACCATTCTACATTAAAAATAGAAAAATGCTATTCATCCCACCAAATGAAGTTCTAATTTAATTTCCTACTTTATGTGGCATCTTCTTCGAAGAGCACATTTAAGACTTCTACATTTATTAAGGGGCTGATATTGGGGAAGCTATTTTGGTTAGAAGAGAAAGTTAAAAAATGGGCTTAAACCCAAAGCCAAAATTCAAATTTTGGTTAAAGGAGGAGTTCTTCAAATAATTACACCCATTTGAATAAAAAAAATACACCCACCATCTTCATCTTCCCCACCGCCACCACCAATAGTACCGACATCGCCTCCGCCATTGCCATTAACCACCACCGTCTTTATTGTCTCTAATTAATATTGAGAAATCAGATAGAGCCACTCTCTATCTCTTCTCAATCTCTCTCTTTCTCTTGATCTATTTCTCACGGCACCTCTATCATCCACTGCCACCATCACCTCCGCTACCAGGAAAATAAAAATTGATCTAAAAAAAATTGATAATTTATGGTCGAATTTCTTCGTCGTCCTTGACCACTGGTGGTCGATTTTTTTTTTCATATCTAAACGAATTTCAAACATGCTCTCTTTCTCTTGATCTCTATTCCTCCCACCCTCTCTCTCTCTATATATATATATATATGATGGTGATGGGTGATAGTGGTAGTGGAGGTGGAGGCGGTGGAAAGATAACGGTGATGGTGGTACGGTGTGGTGATGGTGACAGTGAGAAGATAATGGTAATAGTGGTATGATGTTGTGTGGTGTGGTGTATTTTTAGTGGAAGTGCGAGTCGGAGGCGGTAGTTGAGGTGTTGTTGGTGGTGGCGGTGAGGTGGTGGTTGTGGCAATGAAGAATGGAGATGGTGATTTTGGTAGGTTGTAAAACCAAAAAATAGGTAGGGGTGGGGTGTATTTTGTTGGGTGTAATTATATAAAGAGCTTCCCCTTTAACTAAAATTAACAAATGAGTTTTGGGCTTAAAGCCCATTTTTAGCTTCCTCTTTAACCAAAAATAGCTTCCCCAATATCAACCCCCTTACTAAATTGGCACGCATTTCAAATTCAAAAAATATCAAGAAGTAGACTCAAACGTCCCGTTTCCATTTTTGGTTCGTGAAAAAAAAACGAGAGCTTTTTCAGAGGGAGTTTCAGCTTTCAACAATGCAAGCGAGAGAAGGAGAAGGAAGATCTGAAGAGATGGAGTTTACAGTGATCGATACAGCTGTGGAGACATTAGAGAAATCTGTCATCTTTCATGTCGTCAAAGAGATCATCGGATTCATCCTCTACATGCACCAACAGATCCCTGCGTGAGTCCCCTCTCTCCCTATAAAACCCTAACCCTAATTCTAATTCTAGTTCTAATTTTGCATTGTTATTACTCAATGATTTTTTTTGAATAAAATCTTTGAAGCTCCTTGAATCAGGTCGGAAGTTGCGTAAGCCATTTAAACTTTTTCTAACTGTTACATTTTAGGGTTCCTCGATAATGAAATCAAGAGATGGAATTGCGCTAGGAAAGGTCCTTTTTTTGTTGAGAATTAGGTGCAGTTAGGAACTTAGGATCGCCATTTATGTGCCTGAAAAACTTCGGATAGTATCTTTTTGTGGTGCTAAAATGGCAATTCAATTTTCCCCCAATTTGGTTTCTGCAAATTTCGACCAGAAAAGAAATATTTTTGGCCCATAAAGAGTGATTTGTACTTTATGATGTTTTGTTCTTGCTGAGGACTGTTGAATACTTAAGTTGAGTGCGAGGTTTATATCAAGGAGAAGACGTTGGTGTGATTCCAATATTTCTTATTTTTTTAATCAGATTGTGATACCAATATTTTTTTAAGGGTTTGATTGTATCTTGTTGTATGACCGATCGTTTTAGCTGGAATTGAAAAAATTTGAACATGTTTATGTAATTTGGACAGTTCTTACTTGACCACTTCACAAACTAAAGATGTATTGGTCATTTTGTTAATCAAATTACTGTCACATTTTTATGGTAAACCCCTTGACTTCAAATCCAGTTTTGTCACAGTTGTCTCTGCTAACAACCAGTTGCTCTAAAAGCTGGAACTATTAGAGAAAGGAGCAACAGTTTATATAACAAGAGTTCTGTGTGTCTAGTGAGAAGTGACACCAATTATATCTGATGTCAGTTATTCTTCTGCAGCATTTTGCAGGATATCACTCTCGAATTTGATACAATGCAGACTGAATGTAAAGATTTGGTAGGTTAGCTGAATGAAGATAGTTTTCTACATTATAATAGCTTTTGGCTATGATTTCCATCCTAAGAGCTGTAAGTTTTAGGAGTCCGTTTTAACACAATCAGAAGTAAAATCATCTTTGCGAAGAAAGCACAATGGGAGGATGAGAGAGGTGAAACAGGGAATCAAGAGACTGGAAAAATTGATGAAAGCTGTCTCTAATATCCAAACTGCTCTTCAACTAATGCTCAACGAGGTTCATGGTATCGAGGGAGTCATCTTGGTTCTTGGGGCAAGTCCAATTCGGCCGCAGCATGTTTATGAAATGTCCTTTTTTCATGGAAGGGTTGTTGCCGAAAGTACAACAGACTATACTAAAAGTAGAATGGCGGAGGCTCTTTCACGGAAGGTACTCTTTTTTGCAATGACTTTACGCTGCTTAGGAAGTATCTTGTTGGCAACTAATATTGTATGTTTTGTGTTCAGGCTATTCGAGCGCTGATCTCAAGCGGCGCAGGATCTGTTTCATATGCAGGTTATCATTTAAGTGCCTTATATTGAATGATACTTTTGTGATGGTGAACCCCTCAAACAAAATGTGTCTTTTTCTTTTTTCAGGTCAAACAAAGCTCTTTCTTCTGATGAAAGCTCCTGCAACTTTAAATATGCCGCTACATTTTCTTCCTAAACGTGACTTCAGATACAGCAAGAAGGTAAGAATGTCCTTGTATGGGACCACAATATATATATTTTTTTTTAGTAGCTTACCGTGATGGAAGTTTCTGTTTTTTGTAGTGACAGATACAGAAAACCCACGTTAGTAACTGCACTAACGTTTGTATTTTAATTGAGGGGAGGGGTCGATGACTTGACAAAGCTGGTATCAAGTCATGCTGGTTTGATGTTGGCACATTCTCTTGTTTGCAGCCAGCTCAGTGGAAATTTTCCATTGCTGAGGATACATGCTATATTTCTTAATGTGAAATCAATCCACTATCTTAATTCATGATAACCATCAAAAGCGTGGCTCTTTTCATTTGCTATGTTCTTTGCATCTTTCTTCTCATTTTCTTACTAGTGTATGACATTATATGGTAAAATCTGCTGTTAAGATGTGTTATCTTGACTTCTTTTTAAGGAGTCTCCTAGCTTCAAATATTGGATTACGATCACATGCTCGGGCACTGTATGTCCTGGAAATTATTTCCAACGATGGTTTCTAACTATACTGCATTTGCACTTGTATTGCTGTCACAGATAATTCCGGTAAGACTACGTATCAAATGCAAGGTCCAGGATCAGGACATGAGTGTTTCACATCATGCTTCTGCAACTTCTCAGTCCCGTAGCTCCATCAGTTGTCCAGATTCTACTTCAAATGATTTAATCTGGTATGTAACTTCTGCTTGTGGACATCTAACGCATCAGTTGAAACTGCATCTTCGCTTTGTTTTTAGTTGTTGCTACGAGTTCAATCCCAGAATTTTGTTGTAACCACGACTTAATGATGTTCCATTGCCATTCTCCGTACTTCATTTATAATACAGTCATCCGTGCTTCTTTCAATCAGTCCCTAGGTATGCTATGTGGTGATAATTCAAGGCTTGTATGATATAATTTAGCAGTAAACAACTTCAGGACATATGATACTTGTGTACTTTAATTAAAAGATAGATCATGATCGGTCCAACTTTTGTTGCCCCACATAAAGATGATCAAAGGGATGATTTATTTATTTTTATTTTTATTTTTATTTTTTTTGGTAAAAATGATTTTCACACCATATAAAAAATCATCCTTTCTAAAACTTCTAAGCCCCCATAAAAAAAATTGGTCTACAATTAGCGTTAAAATAGATTTGCTCCATTAGCTCAAAATTTCAATCATGTTTTGATGAGTCAGAAGTTTTGATATGATCTTTTATGAGGATGATCCCTTGGACCCTATGTTGAAAGTCTTGTACTACGTTGATCCTACATTCATATCTGGTTTTTGTCGCAGGTTTCAGTGCAGACACACGATCAAAGGCCTTCCTTACAAGACACCATCGCAAGAAGAATGAAAAGGATTAGCTTTAGTTGGATTTGCATCTTCATTCCCTGGTAGTACTTGTGTAATGTAGCAAAGACAGCTTTCTTTCAGGCACAGAATGTTTCATTATAATATTAGTTGGTATTCAAATTACTCAGCTCGCTTCCAAAATTTTCGTCCTAACCCTTGAACTTATTCTTACTAATCCACATTTTTTGAGAAGTCGAGAATATGACATTGCGAGAAACTGGTCACAAGGACAATAGACAGATGGCTCTTCTGCAATACCTGTGTCAGAATTATTACATACTTATGAAGTACTGTTCCAATATTTGGAAGGGAAAAGACTGGATGGTATTTGCATGGGACCAGCTCATCACCAGCACTGTTTGAGGGCCAGATCAGTTAAAGCAGCTTCTCTGGTCCAGGCTGTAGAAAACTGGATATGGTTCAAAAACTGGATATGGTCCTTGACACCTTGTACTTTTTTCAGGGTCAGACATAGTGAACTCAATCCAAAATCCAACTTACATAGGTCATTCTTGGGTTTTAAAGATTTCTTTCCTTAAAAAACAAACAATGATCAGGAATCACCTGGGAACTGCTCATACTTCCATGGTTCAAAATTTTATATGATTAGGGTTTTTTCCCCTAAAGTTTGGAATAACAACACAGGTTTACCCAAGCTGTGCATCATGCTTGAAATGCTGAATGATGCTTAGGTGACTAACAGCAATCTAAGGAAAGAAAGAGAGTAGACTGAACTGAAAAGCAAGATAACCACTAACAGGAAATGAAACACAGCTATATGGGATCAGTATTTCAAGTTCTCATGTAACAAGTAAAAACCCAAAACTCAAAAGTGGGCATACAACATCTACAGAACACCAGTCAAGAACTGCTCAAACATACATTTCAACTCAACAGAACCAAAAAGAAACCCAAAAACAGAGATATCAAATGGAATGTTAGTCCAGCCTTAGGAAGCAAAGCAGCTGAAGTAGCTCGTGTAAAGCTCCCACCGGGCTTGTTTGTGCTAAGAACAACAACAATCCAGTCATCTTCAGAACCAATTCCAACACCCGTGTACTTGGTGTTGTTAATATATTCATTGTACTGGGATTGTGTGAAGTTCGAGAGTACAAGAGTTCGGTCCAGGTTTGGAACGCAGACAGGCATTATAACACCATCCTTAGTGTCAGTTATGTTCAGATGGCAGTGGGCTAAAAGGTCTGGGTAGTTAGGGAACGGAGATTCTGTGCCAGGAACAGTGAAAGAACCGGTAGTGTTACTACAAGGTTGGCTCTTTAATTGGTCTGCAACTTCATCTGCAAGGCAGTCTGCATTGTCGTTCTTTGTTAAGGCCGCAAGATTTAAAGATGCACGGTAGCTGTTAATACCTTGAAGAAGATTGTCCTCCTTATCTGCAAGGGAAGGATAGAGATCAATACAGATTAATTTTTTTTTTTTTTTTATCATACCAGGGAGTGGACAGTGCTGAATTATACTAATATGAAGAGAATGTTCATCACTGTACATAACTGAGTCAGGTGAAATTATGCCAAAATTAAGGCTTCCTTTGGTTCACAATCTGAAAACCAGCTTTCAAAAACTATGATCCAATAGAAAATCTGAGTGGAAGTCTAAAAAATTTCAATATATGATAACACGTTTGGTATTACATGTTAAAACTGTTTTTGAATTTAACTAACTGTGAAAACAAATACAATTTCAATGAAACACCAAAAATGACTGGGTTCTGTTTTCAGATTTTTGGGTTTTTTTTTTTTTTCAAAATTGTATCCTAAACATTCATTTCTGAAAATGATCTAACAAAAGGGGCAGGGTTTTTTTTTTAATTTTATTGTACCCCTTGTTTTTGAAAAGGATGAATCACATCTGGATCAGGTTCTCTTAAAAATGCAATTGGATCTATAATCCTTGTCTGCACAACCACATCAATAGTCTATTTAACAGAAATCTTATCAAGAACACAAGGAACAACACACCGACATTACAAAAGCAGAAAACAAGCTCTAAAAGAAACAAATCCCCAGAAACACTACAGGTTTCAAATAATTCCTCAAACCCATCAGCTTCCCCAAAACTAGTAGAGAAAGAAATACCCAAGGTCCCATAGGTGCCATTTTAAGGCCTCCAAAATGGGACTCTACAATTAGATGGGGACGACAGGTTTAGAGCTCTGTTAATGGAGGATGACACTATAGATCAATTTTGGGAGGACCCACTCAGTATTTTGAATCTTCTCTCTCTTCATTGTGCTTTTCATTTTTTTCTCCACTAAAACCTAAACCTAGAAGTTTTAGATCTGGATCTAGGGTCCATTCAATAACTGAATTGAAGGGAAGTTCTAAAAGTAGATGAAATTGAACACTTTTGCACTTCAACTCTGCAACTTAGATCTCTAAGATAAACACTACTGATCTCTAAATTTCATAATCTATTAGAGATTAATGCATATGGTGAAGTCAGTCATTCTCCTAGTCAAAATTGCCAAATTAAGAAAACCACAGCTTGTTTCTCTAAGAATCCGGCAGTTAAAATCATCTCTTTCCAATTATAGTAATAACACCCAAATATCTAGACACATTTATATGGATCAACAACCATCTAAACAAGCAAATCTAGTGATTTGTGAATTGAAAAATCCTTCTTTTCTCCCACCATTCAAGTCCAATTCAAATATTTCTTAAAGCCAAGAACCTCAAAAAAGCAAGAAATAATTGAAAGGAAATTTTTTTAATTTAATCCCAAATGCCACTTTCAAACTCAGTGACAGATACACAAACACTAAATCATAAACAAACAAAAAAAACCCATTTGCCTAAATTTCATGAAGAGAAAAACTCAAGCCCAAACAACATATAATGCACAAAAACAAGAAAACCCATCAGAGAAATGTAAATTGTAAATCAAACAAGAGAGAGAGAGAGAGAGAGAGAGAGAGAGAGGAGCGTTTACCATCAGATTTGACAGGGTGAGAAAGCAAGAGAATAGCTGGAAGAAGAACAAGGAGGAAATGAAGGCGAAGAGAAGCCATTGTTGAATCAAAGAGTAAGAAGGTAAAATGACCAGAAGTTCTGAGAACAAGAAAACTTTCTATTCTCAACCACAGTTTTATATGTTCTCTGTTTAGGTATTTTAGCATTACTACCCTCGAATTAATCACTTGAACCTCCCACACATGTTGGTAAATTACAAGTACCCCCCTAAAACCAATGACCACAGGTACCTCATCATCTCTATTTCTTTGTTGCTACAACAAACCCAGCCTTACTGCATTTTCCTATTGCCCTGTCATTCCACAGTTATAATCTTATACACCTCGTGATTTGTGTCATTTTTAAATTGACGTAAATTCCTTTTTAAATAGTCGAGATAATAAGTAAGGCAGTAATTATAGCATGTTGTTGTTGCTATGACATAATTACTAAAAGGCAAGTTGAGTGGGAGTCCTTTGACACGTGTATGTATAGTTTAAAGAACAATAAAACTTTTTGGCCCACTCATGTTACAAAACAAATGCCAGATACTTATATGGCAGGGTGGGACCTACCACTTTTTTCCTCCCAAAAGTGTTATGAGGGGGTTTCTAACTTATGTGACAGTAGGACCCACCATGCCACATAAGAATCTGGCATTTGTTTTGTAATATGGTCGGGCTAAACAGCAGCATTGTTTAAAGAATCGGGATAGAATAATGGGGAATCAAATGACTAAGTGGGTATTGGATGTATTTTCCACTAACAATTCGTAATTTAGTAGAAAGTTCAATAGTTAAGAGATCCCACTAGCTAGTCATAGATCCATGGATTGATGGATACCACTAGACTTGCCCTAAGTACTGGGAAGAATGTAAGAGAGAAGATACCACACTTGGATGAAGAACACAATTACGAACGGAAAGGACAGAGAGAAGGGATAGAAAACGTCTAGTTCTAAACACCAAAAGATTAATAAGGACTAATAACTTGATGCTAACGAGAATTTAACTTGTTTCTAAGCTGTCAACAATAATATACATTAGGACTGTGCTAGTTGGCACATGCAATATTGTTTAAATTTATTCAATACAAACAACAATCGGAAATACTCGAACCTAAGTTTGTCGTTGTTCCTAATTTCTACTATCAACAACAATAGAGTTTACCAACTAAATTAGCTGGCATTTTCGAAATTTTTCCATCTTGAGGATTGTTTTCACCTGCGTAAGCACAGTGGGTCTTGTGATTTTGTTAGATGTTAAGGGTGTTTGGCCAATTAGCTATACTTCTTAGGGACGTCTAGGTAAAATAGTACCTTCCTAACTTTTTCACACTTGTTGAAGTAGGAAGGAAGGGTTCGATCTTGTTTGCCTTCAAACTAAAGCAGCCACCGCGTGGAAGGAATGTTGATGTTTAAACGACACAACAGCTAACGTAACCTAATTAACTACTGCATCCTGTCCGTCCACGTGTCCTACTCATGCAAAAATATTGGGGCCCACAATCTTGAGTTATTTATCTACATATTTTTCTTCTATTTCCTTTTCCTTTTCTTTGTTTGTTCTTTTTCATTTTTGCTGTTCAACCTCAACAGTTAGGTTTAGAGGACCCCGCTGAACACATGACCGACAAACTGGTGGGACCTACTGAAGGTATAAAACAAAATTGCCATCTTGCCAGTCAGATTAATCCACGTGGCATGCCATATGACACGGCAGATCAAAATGAATACGTGGCATGTAAGAAAGAACCAAGATCTTGGACACGTAATATGACTAAGTAGTGCCAACTGTTAACTGTAAGTTGTTAACAAATTGACCGGAAGGAAAAGGACTAAAAAAGGAAGCTGTTTTTTATAGAAAAAAGATTTTTTTTTTTAATTTAATGTTTATTGTTTAATTTTTAAAAATACAGAGAACACCATTTATTATTAGACTTTAAAAAAGGAAGAGAAAATATTAATTTAGAAGAAAGAAAGATCAACCATCAATAACAAAAAATAAATAAACGCTCTAAATTGTGTACAGCCTTCTAACAATCACATAAGTCGAATACGTGCTATTTAAACAGACTAAATTATAAAAGTTGTGTGTGATATGTTTATATGGCATGATCTGTCTCACTACCATGTAAACTAAAAACCCTTTTAAAACACTTTTGATAGAAAAAAAGTGATGGATTCCAGTCTGTCACATAAACGTCTCGTACCACTTTTATAAAACTATCCATCTAAAAATCATTTATGTATAACAAATGATATTTATAAGACATCAACAGTCGAACCCAAGACCTCCAACACGAGAAGGGTACCCAATCCATGGGCGGCCTCTTGCATAAAACCACTAAATTTGAAAATATTTTCTAACTCAATTGAGGAAAGAAAAAAAAGGTTTTTAAATTTTAAACTAGTGAGACTAAAAAATTCTCTTTCTAAGAGTCGTGAACAATATAGAAACGGCACCAGAAAAAAGCTGAATCGGTTCAAACCTTCCTTCTCTTTTGGAAAAAAATTAAAAGAACAAGCTGGCAAAGGTAGTACAGTTTTTTGTGGGAATTGATATGAAAGTTGACAGATCTGAAAATTAGGGCACATAATCTCGATGTTAAGCCTCAAACTAAGAAACTATCAGTTGGGAAAAATCCTAAAATGTTTTTTTTTTAAATCATAAAATATTTTTCGAATAGAGTTTTTTTGCCCAAAATCCCCAAAACTGGGCATCTGTACATAATCACAACCTAAGTAACCAGAGCGCAAGTCGGAAGGGGAACGAAAATAGGAGCGGGAGCATCGAAACGGCCGATTAAAAAATGTTCTTAGTTCTAAAATACCTTCGGAGCGGGAGCGTCGTAGCATAGTTCGGAGCGAGAGCGCGAAGTTCTAGAGCGAGAACGTCACCCTATACTAAAGTTTCAGGTACTAAGATCGCAACAATTAATGCATTTACAGGTGCTTGGTGCAAATATATGATTGCAACATATTCACATCAATTTGGAGGGCAGGGGCTACATGGAAGTACTTAAAAGATGTGAATCTGCATTTTCCTCTCCTTTGTGAAAGCAAATAATAATTTTGCTCTCTTCAAAAAAAAAAAATGTTGCCACCAAGTATTTATGGTAAAAACCATGTATATTTACCAAACAATTTGAATACTGATTGCAAAAACAAAAACACATGTATTTACCAAACAATTTCAATTTATTAATGGATTCAACTTTTCATCACTATTTATGTTTTGTTCATCTTCAAATAATTAGTAGGACTAATGTTGACTCTTCAACTATAAAGTCTAGAGAATGGATTGTTAGATCAAAATTGGGGCACATAGAATGAGCATTTGATCCCTCACTATATGGTATATAATGACTATGGGCTCGTAGAGAAACAAAGATACACGCTTGCAAGGGTGTGGATTAGAATCTGATGCTCCGACTAATATTGGGATTGATCCCAGTGTCTTCCCCACCATAGGGACCACTAGGCCTCTTGACGTCCCGCACTTGTCCTTTACGTCGCACCACTGCCTTCTGGTGCTTCAACTGCAGCATTCCAACAAAAAAGGGGAAAGAAAATGGAGTAAGATCAAGACCCAGGTAGTTATTATACTGATCGGAAATCTAGCTCCTTTTCCAATAAAATTACCTTGTATTTCTTCCTTGGATTTTTAATAAGCTTCTTTCGAGCCCGTGTTAGACCTCTATTCTTCTCCATCTGTATTGGAAATGAAGACAACGGATGAGTTTTGAATGCAGTGATCAAACACGAAAAATTTAGGCCACATTAGATTGGTGATGTGAAAATGAGTTTCGAAAAACTAGAACACAATCCCCAAATTCTAGGTTGTATTCTCAGTATTTTCAATATCTGAAAATAAGTTTAGTATTAAATCTAAAACTAATTTCGAAATTTAGGCAACTGGCATAAAAGATAACTTTTTGGGATGTTTTCGGGACCGTATCCCAAAACTCATTTCTGACAACCTAACAAACCTGTTTTTTCTGAACTTTTTGTATATCTTGTTCTCAGAAAACAATGAATCCTATGCGGATCACTAACCAAATGGTCTGGACATGCGGAACTCTACTGACCTGATAAGTAATCTGACGTTTCCCATCTACAACTTCTGTTTCTTCCAGAGTTGGGGCTGCTGAAGTTCTGTAAAAAAGGAGAAGCACAAAATAACAACATAATCAAGTAGGGGTGTAGCCGAAATCAGAATGAATAGCTTGAGGCAACTGCACAAACCCAATATTTCAAGTCGAAACAGTTGGAAAACTAGGGTTAACAAAAATGATATGGATGATTCATGGATTTGCAGGGCTGGGTCTACGTATGATGACCAAGTCAACTAAATTTTGATTTAGCAAACCTGAAAAGCCTAGTCTCTCAAAAGTCATCACTCATCAGTTGACAAACCAAGTTTTCCAATCATGCGATGATGTAGGGAAACTAACCTTGAATATATCTGAGCTTTGGCAGCAAGTTTTGCAGCTCTCGCTTGTTTCACTTGCTTATAATATTCATCTTCTTCTGATTCTTCTGTTTCACCCTCGTCTTCAACATCAGAACCCTCTAACTCCGCACCACCTCTCCTGCTAGCTCCTAGATGATCTTCATCCTCATCCATAGAGTCCACTCCAGCTTTTGCTAGAACGCGGAGTTCATGCTTCCTCCGTCTTTCTCCAATATCATCTCTCATAGGCAAATCGTCGTCACCAGAAACAACCTTAACGACAACATTTAATGTTACAATTTCAGTTTCCGCGGGCAATAAAGAATAAATGACAAAGCCTTAGTAATCACACAAAATAATTGATGGAGAGAAAATAGAAAAAACAAAACAATGGGAAAAATAAAATTTCACAGCGTCAAAATTGCCACAAAATACTGATTATCACAGAAAAGAGATACCCAACTGATACATTTGAATTAGATTAATGCAGCGAGTCATATCAAGAGTCGCTTAACAAAAACAAACTCAAGTTCCTACACAAAGAAATAAGCACCCAAATTTCCACAAATATATATGATAAAACTTGGTTACCTCTTTTAACCGGGGCATTACCAAAAGGCTACCAACAAGATCATCTTAAGTTTGCTTTGTAAACATGGATGGCTAAAGAAGTGAAGGCTGTGAAGCTAAACCATTTACGCTGCTACTATTTTATTCATTATGGGCTTGGCCCCGTTGGTAAAGTAGGCCACGTTGGTCGTGTTGATGACTCAACAGGGTACATGCGCATGACTGAATTTACTGAACTACCGTAGATTCAGATCCATTAAAACATATCAAGATCCATACCTTGGGTTTATTCACTTTTACTGCAACAAGTTGTGACAGTTTACTTGAATGCAATGAACTTGCATGCCCATTACTCAAGCCACGAGCAACTCCCTCCTTATTAATAACCTCATCATCAAAATCATCAAATGATTCAAGCTTCCTGTCAAATTACAATTTTCACACTTATAATCTTCTCACAATTTAACATTAAAACAAGATAAATTCAGGCTCATAGACACAAAATTGATACCGGTTAACTCGTGGGACAAGATGTTTTTGGGCTTGCTCAGGCTTTGCTGCTACAGATCTAAGAATACCCTTCTGCTTCAATTTTTCTTCAAGACTAGCTCTTATTTTCAACATCTCCATGCTCTGTTTTCCAACTTGATCATTCTGCCATATTTTGAAAATTCAACAGTAGCCCATTATAGTATCAGTTTAAATTTTTGTGTAAATGAGAAAAGGACAAAAGACGAAAATTACAACTAAAACCTGTAAACAATTAAAAACTGACCTGACGCTTGCTTTTCTCTTCTTTGCTTTTGAAATCCTTTGACAAGTCTACCTTTACCAACTTAGCTGTTTCATGAGGCTGCAGTTTTATTGGTAATTCTTGAGGGATCAGTTTATAGGTCCATTATTGAAGAGAGGAATATATACATTGCCAAGTGCTAACAAGCAAGGTTAAGGTGGTTATACTACCGCTACTGCTTCAAGTGTTTTAGCTGAAACAGAAGAGTGCCCATGATCTTTTGTGTGTGTCTCAGATGTCACCGCATCACTTTGTTTGAGGATCTCAACTCTTGATTCATTCTGATCAAAGTTGAGGATCTCTTCAATTTCAGCAGGAAGATTCCCATCAAGCTGTTTCATCTGTCAGTGGAACACGTATTAATAAGCTGCAAATTGAAAGGGCTATCTTATTCCTGCCTTTCACAACTAATGGCCAGAGTTTCCAGGTCAAGTAGAGTCAAAATCAGGGAAAGAAAGAGACGCCAGTAATGCCTCGTAAAGATGCAAAAAATGTTTATTCGTTCCACTGTATCCTTAAATATGATGAAATAGTCTTCTTTGTGGAACATATATTTTTCTTTGATGAGCAATAAGATACTGCATATGTAAACTCTGTTAAAATAAATAAAGTAGTGCACCCAAAAGATGTATCCAAACCACATTTTAAAAAAAAGTTTTACTCTAATTTTGTAATAGATAAGACTAACACCACAGTCAATGAACTTTCTGATATATATACTTTAATTGCCTTTCTCTAGAAGCAATAAAATACCACATGTAAACAACATATGCAAACTATTTTATGAGAAACCTTTGTATCTAATTCTGTATCAGAAAAAATCAATACCACTTCTAATGATTTTCTTTTCTCAAATTTCAATCCCTGTTTTTTTTCTTTTGTGGAGAAATTTTAATCTCTGTAATAATTATCAAGAAACTTGTGATAAATATCAATAGAAAACCAAGACATTAATATGGCAATAACATTAGTCATTAGTGTCTTTAGGTTCTAGAGTAACTTGTAACTTGGCAACTTACCCCATACCCGGAAAAGCTATTACAAGGAATATGTATACCTGATTTCTTAATCCCCAACCCCCATAACCAATGGAGAGAACAGACCTTTCAAGACTGAAGGAAAGGTAAGCCACCAACCTAATATTTTATGAGCAAGAGCTACAGGATAGTATATCCAAGTTCCAAATTATGACGTCTCATGCAAGAGAAAAATTCATGAAACAGAAAAACTACTGGGAAGAAATAATGACCTTGTCCAATAAGTTCTTGAGCTCTACAAGACGGGCTAGGACTGGATGATCACGAACAGAATGCCCCTCTGACTTGAGAAGAAGATAAAAGCCAATAGCTTGGCAATAAGTCAACAGGAGAAGTCGTTTCACCTCCAAATAGTGCATTCCTCCTTTGCTAGTGCTCTCCCTTGCATTCACCTTCAAAAAGAATTACCAAGGCTGAATAACAACAAGATGCGTTGATACACTGGACTTCTGGAAGAAAAAGGCCACTACAGTAACTTGGTAAATAAGAAAACAATTTTGGGACAACAATTGTCTGTCCACACTACCAGCTCCATCCACATATGATGCAAAAGAAGAGGGTTGAGGTCCAAACATTGGATAGATCCAACATACTGGACCTTCTTGGCCAAATTGAAAATCAAATGAACTTCTTACTCATGCTTTTGATATAAACTCAAGCTGTCTAAGCGAATCAATTGGTCAAACAATTGAGATAATACAATCGAGCCAAGCTTCACTTTAAAGAACTCCTAGGTGAGAAAACTTCAATAATTCATTCCCACCTCTCTACATGCGCATTGTTAACATGAGAGATAGTTGGAACGCCAATCCTAATCTAAGTCTTCCTCAGTAGATGAACAGAAATACCTTGTTTAGTAACGGATTGACTTTCCCTTCAAGTTGGTCAAAAGCATCATTCAATTCTGATAGCAAACCAACTAATTCTGGAGCAGAGCTGTAGAATATAAAAAAATAGATATATAAAGAAAATAACAATATGCATGGAGCTTAAAAGTTGATACAAAATGTCTAATCTAATTTTTTCAAAATATATATACTGTAAGAGAGTTGAATCCGGAAAAATGAAAGTAGAAGCCCAAAAACCAAGAGAACAAGTTTGTAAAAATATGAATAACCAGTTAGTGCAACTGTAGTCAACCTTTTAGAATAACAGCTTCTTAGAATTGGTGGAGCACATTAGTTAGCTATGAGTTAAGATGGATTAATGTAGAACTACTGTTTATATTCTAAACAGCAATAGCATAAAAGCCTATTCAGGAACTATCAAAATCCCATGGATTCAAGGTTTCATGCATTTTCCAGCTTTACAATGTCAGTAGGGAATAGTGCTACAATACACCAGCATTTATATAGCAGAGTCAACATGCAAAGGTAATGAAGGCAAACTCTCTAGATCAAGGGAACAAAAATAAGACTAGTCAAGGGTAGCACATTATAGATGTAGCATACAGGATCTTTTCAGTGTTCTGTGAATGTACAATAAGGACAAAACTTTTCAAACATTAAAAATAGTATACTATTTACTGGACCTCTCCAAATACTGTGTATCACCCATATGAAATTTTTATGAGTTATTGAAAAAATATAAAATAATGTAACAAGATCAAGAAAATAACCATGATCTCTTATTTTGTATATTTTGTTTTTATTTTCCAAAGTTGTGAATGAATCCTTGACTCATTCCAAAAAAAAATTCCTTATCTGTACTTATCAAATGGGTATAAGACTTCAAGCATAAAATCCAACCTGACATATATGATCAAGGGAACTAGCTCATGACTTGGACTGTTAATTTTTATACATTCAGAGTTATATTTGCTTTGACCATAACAGAAATTTGAAACTTATCATACTGAAACTCAAATACCATTGATTGATCACTTAATCTCACTAATAGGGATATTCCATTGAATATGTAGTACCTACCACAAATTTTCAAAATTATCTCCTGAAGGTGATTTTAAAGTTTGATTGATTTTTAGCTCAGTCATCATGGTTAATTGTTATTACGGTGATTGCTGATGATTTTTTCAAGGTAGTGGAAAGATATTCACAGTTAATTACATGTTTCCAGTGACAGATTAGTTGAATCTATTTTAAAGAAGCGGCATTAAACTGTGAAACTTCATAATCAATCCGGTTAAGTTGGTTCTGCCTAATCCAGAAAAAAATAGCCAGAACACAATTGCATTTGGCACTCTATGATTGAATTTGGCGAATGCAAAACCGCATCTACAAACTGTTAAGACGGTGCCAAGTGTCCAAGAACAAACTCACCTGTACACAACATCCATTTGTTCCTCCCTTGACAAAGCACTAATGTCTTTCTTGACCACCTCATAAGCTGTGTCCATGTCATCTTGAGTTTCTTTATCTGCGCGAGGTTTTGATGAGCTTTTCCCTTTGACCAAAATATCCTGCACAAAAGTGGGTATAAAAAATGAATCAGCTATGCTGGCACAGAGTATTATAATCCTTAGCTACCCTTCACTTATTTTTTATTTTTTTTCCCTTGATAAGCAAAATCCATCAAAGATAAGGCTGAGAGGCTGGCCTTATGCTTAGACCGTTGAGCTTAGTGATATATAGACCATCTTAAAGACAATGCAGATAACTTGCTATTTTGTACAGTCAAACTTAGAGACTTGAAAAACATATAGTAGAAGTTCTTGCTGGCTACAGTACAGACAGAATGTTTGGTACACTATTCTTAGTTTTCCCTGTCTTTAAAATAGCCATAGTTTCCAATAAAAGTAAGAAAAAAACAAACGAAACTTAAGAGGTTGTGAATTCCTATTATGAACTACATAGATTACCTCTAGAGTTGGCTCCCTATCAGAATCACTGTCATATTTGTCAATATCTTCAACGCCATAGTCTGCAATTGAACGAGACTTTGCCTGTTCTTTTTCCAATCTCAAAGCCTCGGCCTCCTCCTCCGCAGGGAGGTCCTCATCGCTCGATTGTAGCTGTGAATTCCAAAAGAAACATCAGCTAAAGATCAAGTCTGTCAAAAATCCTGTTATAAAATAGGGGTGTGCAGATTTAATCATGTCCATGCAACTGGAAAACTATTCGTTAATAGGCTATAGTATAAAATCATTCATTTAACATTATCAAATTCCTTGCCTCAAAATCGATATTGTCGGCTTTGTAGTAATCCCCCTTCCTCCTACTCCAAGGTTTAGCCCTCCAACCTTCCTCTTCGTCTTCACTGTCAATTTCATCATCAACCCCACCAGTCTTTTGCCGTAAATACTTTTCCGACCTTGCAACTAGAGGCAAAATGTACTAATCAGACTAGAGTTATAAAACAATTAGTTAATAAATCAAATAAATTCATGAGTTCTGAACTCCAAATGACGTTCCCAGGAAGCTAATGATGTTTATGATTGAAAAAATACTGTTAGTAAATTATAATAAAAGCATACTGAAAGTACTATTTTCCATTAGACATTTACTTACGTTTAGCAACAAAGCCAGTATCATCATCATCATTGTCGTTCTCATCATCATCATCATCATCTTCTTCTTCATCAGCTCCCTGTATTGAGATCAAAAACCAAAAAACTGAGAAACCAGATTTTCCAACAAAATCTTGTTCTAGTTCAATTTTAAATGTGCAAATCCTTTTAGCTACCATTAAACCCTAATATATCAAAATTAGGTTTAATTTACAGACCTTAACATCAAACACTGGATGCTCATCATCTTCGTCTGATATACCAACATCACCATCGAGGTCTAGTGGAACTACGTCCCTCTGTTTATGAACTGAAACGAAACACATCGAAGTGTTCTTAAACTGAAACCATATATAATAGAATTATCTGAAGTAATTTTGGGTATTGAAAAATTAAATAAAACAGCAATGAAATTAACGAGAAAACAGAATTACATGCGTCGACTTCGTCGTCCATGTCTTCCTCTGCTGAGAAATACTCATCTCTGGTTCGTTTCTTAGGGTTTCCGGTGTCTTTTTTCTGCCGCTTCCCTCCCTTCCCCATGACTGTTAGAAACTCGAGAGTCGCAGAAGTCTAGGGCTACGATTTTGTGTGTTTAGAGTAGTGAAGAAAATCTAATAAGCGGCAATGGAAAAATAACGAAATCATAAAAGCTGAATATTTGTTTATTACTGTGCTGCTAAAAAGTAAGGGAAAACATAAACCCTAAACCTCTCGGCCTCACCACTCCACTTTTTGATTAATCATTTTTTTCCTTTGGAAAAAACGAACTCAATGCTATTTGGACCGACCACTTACCATAATTGGTGCCAAACGCTCAGCTCGCAATGGTCGGTCCCACCCACCACGTTAGATTTTGGTATTATTTTTGGCATTTGATATGTCCAAAAATCATTTTCTCCCACAAAATTTGTGGGCCTATCCATCCCCAATGTGGACCATTCCGATATTTTATGGTCTTGGTAGATGCTTCTGCAAGGTGGTCGCATGTTTGCCTATTATCCACTCGCAATGTTGCATTTGCACATACGATTACGTGCATACTTCCCTGAATTCCCCATCAAGTCTATCCGTCTTTATGGAGAATCATTTGTGAAGCATCTTCAGCTCATTGCTCGACCTATGCTTATGAGAACTAAGCTATCAGTTGCAGCCTGGGGACATGCCATTTTACATGCAGCTGCATTAGTTCAGATTCGTTCGACTGCATATTATGTGTACTCTCCTATGCAGCTTGTTATGGATTACCAACTAAATATCTCACATTTACGTGTATTTGGTTGTGATGTGCAAGTTCCTATTACCCCTACGCGAAGCACCAAGTTTGGTCCTCAGCGTCGGCTAGGAATATATGTTGGTTTTAATTCACCTTCTATTATTCGTTATCTTGAACCAATGACAGGTGATGTTTTTACCACCCGTTTTGCGAACTATCATTTTGATAAGACAGTCTTCCCGTCATTAGGGAGGCAATCCATCGTCAGTAGAATGGCGTGATTCGTCGTCAGAAAAATGACATGAGATTTCCTGGATCACACCATCTATGTCATATCTTGATCCACACATTAATGCATGTGACATTGAAGTGCGGAAGATTGTTCATCTTCAAGAAATTGCTAATGAAATACCTGATACATTTAATGACGCAGCAAAAATAACAAAGTCATATATACCTACTGCAAATGCTCCAACTAAACTTGATGTCTAGGAGAGACATGCTAGTAAGAATTGATGTCCCGAGAGGACATGTGATCTCAGTAAGATAGATTACAGCAAATGAGTCGTCTAATGCACGCCTAAAGCGTGGGCGACCCTTAGTTCGAAAGATTCTATTCCCAGGAAGGGGAAATGCCAATCAATTATGATCAATACTCCAGGAGAGATTATTATTGAATGATTCACATTTTCTAAAGAAATATCTATTGAATAAGGCAAATCCCCATGAGAGGGACCAATACAATCCCAAGAGAGGGAAATGAAGAAACCTCTATAAATTATGCATATATCGGAGAAATGTGGGATCGCAATGAGATAATTGTCGACGATATTTTTTTCTTTCTCAGTAGCTACTGACATCGTTACAGAGAACGATGATATTGAGCCACGCTCTATAGAGGAATGTCGACATAGAATTGATTGAATAAAATGGAAAGAAGCCATCCAGGCAGAGCTGACTTCCCTTGCAAAACATGAGGTGTTTGGACCAGTTGTACCAATACCGACGAATGTGAACCCGGTGGAAAACAAGTAGGTCTTTGCAAGAAAACGCAATGAGAAAAACGATGCCGTTCGTTATAAGGCACGACTCGTGGCACAAGGTTTTTCATAGAGACCTGAGATTGATTATGAAGAGACATATTCTCCTGTTATGGATGCAATTACTTTCAGATACCTGGTCAGTCTGGTAGTCTCGGAAAGACTCGATATGCATCTGATGGATGTGGTTACTACATATCTGTACAGAAAGTTAGATACAGATATTTATATGCGAGTCCCAGAAGGATTATTTTTACCTAAGAGAAATCCACGCCATTAGTATTCACTTAAGCTCAAAAGAGCCATATATGGATTGAAACAATCCGGGCAAATGTGGTATAATCGCCTTAGTGAATACTTGATAAAGGAAGAATATGTAAACGATTCCATTTACCCATGCATTTTTATAAAGAAATCAGAATCTGGATTTGCTATCATCGATGTGTATGTCAATGATATCAATTTAATCGAGACTCTTGAAGAGATCTGTAATGCTGTTGAATACCTGAAGAAGGAATTCGAGATGAAAGATCTTGGAAAAAAGAAATTTTGTCTCGGCTTGCAGATCGTGCATAACTCAAGTGGAGTTTCGGTCCATCAAACAACGTATTCTGAGAATATCTTAAAGCATTTTAACATGGACAAAGTACATCCATTGAGTACTCATATAGTTGTGAAATCTCTTGATATTGAGAAAGATCTATTCCGACCGAAGGAAGAAGATGAAGCACTACTTAGTCCTAAAGTACTATATTTGAGTGCAATCTTTGCTTAACCAATGTTTTAGTTTTGAAATATCAAATAGAATCCAAACTACTAGAATCCATGGTGAGGGAAATGATAATCTCAAATGGATGCTCACTAAGAATGGATCCTTTACTGTTAAATCTTTGTACCACCATCTAGCCCATTCTACTTTGGATAACAACCATCAAAATCATGTTTGGAAGAAGGTTTGGAACCTTAATACCCTTCCAAAAATTCAAATCTTCATTTGGAAATGTATCCATGATATTTTGCCTTTAAATAGGAAAATGGCTTGTTTTGTTACTGATTTGAATACATTGTGTCTAATGTGTGGCTCTCAGGATGAAACTATTTTACACTTGTGTTTTGGAATGTTCTTATAATAGGGTTGTCTGGTTTTCCCTGCCTTCTTCTTTTCATGTGAATAACCAAATGCATAGATCTTTTTTGGACTGGTTCTTAAGTTGGTTTGTTGTTAAACAAAATTGGGTATGTGATAAAGTTGACTGGCCTGATCTATGTGCTATCATAATTTGGTTTATCTGGAAAGCTAGGTATGAAATGGTATAATAAAACTTATCAAACCTGAGAACACTGCTAGAAAGATAGAGATTCATATCGATTGGGTTTCTAAGTTTATGGGAAAAACATACAAAAAACGATCCTCCTTGCAAGGTTGTGAACAATATTACTCATCCAACAAGTATAGTGGTGATCACCAACTGCTTACACATAACTTTTGGTATTTGTTTTGTCCCCTCAAATGAATTAGCAAGGATCGACTTTAGCTTATATAACAATGCAGGAAATTACAAAGGAACAAAAGGTTGTTCGCTCAATTGCTCAAATTATGAAGAAGCTGCAAGCTAGGGAGCTCTGAAAGCTATTGAGTGGATGGTTGAGTTGGGGATCAAGAAGATAATCCTTGATACAAAGCTAAAATATGTATGGGAATTTTTTGAAGGAAAGGAAGATCAATTTGATTGGAGAACCAAAGATATCTTGAAAGCTGCAAATAAGATCACTAGCTCTTTTGACTACTTTTTATGTAATTATGCAGTGAATCTGTTAGCCAGGTTTAGTTCTGCCCCGACAAGGAGACATTGGACAGATGTCAAACAGATTCTCTGTTATCTCTGCGGAACTACAGACATGGGATTATTTAATCAGAGAAACCCATCCAATGGCTCTCAGATAATGGGAAACACCGATGTCGGATATCTCTTCGATCCCCACAAACCTATGTTTCAATCTAGTTATATTTTTACAAGTGGGGGTACAACATTCTCTTGGCGATCCAACAAGCAAAGTCTTTCAGCTACATCTTCAAATCATTCGGAGATTATTGCATTGCATGATTCCAGTAGAGAATGTGTATGGTTACGATTACTGATTGGACATATCAGAAGCTCTTGCACTCTACCCTCTATCACAGATGTTCCAACAGTCATTTTTGAGAACAATGCCGCGTGTATATCATAAGTTAGAGAAGGCTATATCAAAGGTGATAGAACTAAACATATTTCGCCGAAGCTATTTTATCGTCACCATCTCCAGAAGAACCATGAGATTGATATCCATCAGATACAATTCTGTGAGAATTATGCTGATCTATTCACCAAGTCTCTACCAACGGCAATGTTCAGAAAATTAGCCTATGGTATTGGTACGAGATGGATGTATCATTAAGCGGACTGATTTGAGTGTCTGCTCAATCAGGGATAGCATACTAGTGCCTGCATTTGTCTGATTGGACTTTATCGCGATGTACTCTTTTTCCTTTGTCAAAGTTTTGTCCCTCTGAATTTTCCTGGCAAGGTTTTTAACGAGACAATTATCTTAGAATGGTGGACATTCAAGAGGGAATGTTATAATATAGCAGGAGGTGTAGCAGGAGGTGGATGCTCCACCATTTACATTGATGACTCCCGTGTTCCACATGCACGTGTCTTAATGCATGTCTTCTTTCCTCCCTTATATATATCTCATCACTTGTATGTTGTAGTGATAGAGATAAGTTACTGAATATATATGTTGAGAGATACGTAAAATTGTATCAGAGAGTTATGTACGTTGAATATATTAAAGTGAATAAGAGATCTCCACTTCTCTCGTAGATTCTCTTGTATTTATATCTTATGCCTTATAAATCATAACAGAGTTTTTTTTTACGAGATCCGTAACTCCATGCTAATGGAAATAGAATTCGAATTTAAATTGTCAACAACCAAATAGTGGTAGCAATTGTGCTAGTTGATCTATGCAAACAAAGACTACATTTTAAAATGAGTAGTGCTATTTGGACATACCAAGTTAAAAAAGCTATGCCCGATGCTTATGTGGCATGGTCAGTCCCACTGCCATGTAAATTGGGAACTCCTTCAAATAGTGCTGCTATTTGGACTGATCGTTTTACAAAATGGATGCCCGACACTTATGTGGTATGATGGGTCCCACTGCCACATAAGTTAGACACTTCCTCAAAATACTTTTGAGAGGGAAAAAAGTGGTGGGTCCCACCATGCCACATAAGCGTCTGACATGGGTTTTGTGAAAATATTGGTCCAAAAAGCTTTATTGCTCATTCAAAACACTTTTGGGAAGAAAAAGTGGTGGTTCTCACCCTGTCACATAAGCTTCTTGCACAACTTTTGTAAACCCATCGATCCAAAAAATATTCTTGTAAAATGATGGTTCTAAATATTACTTCGGGAACACTACACTTACTGCAAAGTGTATTGCAAATCTTACTGCAAAGACGAGGAGGGTATTTGCATTAATTTGAAAATGACACAAATTACGAGGAATATGAGATTATTTGAGAAGTGTGGAATGACTGGGCAGGAAGGTTTGGAGGAAGGATTAGAGCATCTCCAATGCAATGTGGATGTGGTAAAATAAGACTGCCACATAGGAAAAATACACATATTTCCATAAAAAACTCTTCAAATGCTAATGTGAACATACAATTTTAAGTTGAGTTGGCAATGAAATGGAATGCTATTGGTGGAATGGAAAGACACTAGTGTGAAAAACGAGGACATTGTGAAGTTGAATGTCTAATTCTTTCAAATTCTAGACATTCAACTTCACAATGTCCTCGTTTTTCACATCCATTCCACCAATAGTATTCCATTCCACTGCCAACTCAGTTTAAAAGTGTGTCTTCACATTAATATTTGAGGAGTTTTTTTTTGAGAAATGTGTATTTTTCCTATGTGGCAGTCTTATTTTACCACATCAACATTGCATTGGAGATGCTCTTAGATTAGAGACACTCATCCCCGGAGGCAACCAATTAACTTGCGCCAAGAGGTTGACTAAAGCCTCGAGATATGTGCAGTCAACAGTCTGATCAAAACTCAAAAAAGTCTGATTCAACCGTCTGAATCGGATTATTCTGCTGCACTTATTTCTGCTTTTCCGTGTCTTCTCCTCTTTACAACCCCATGCTCTTCTTTTTCTCTCTTCCCCCATCAAACTGCAACCCCCTCTCTCTCTCTCATCAAATCAATACAAAACAAATATAAAATTCCTTACTTTGACCACTGCAACCATCTATCCTCTCCCCCTCTCTCTCTCTCATGCTTTTTCTTTTCTAGGGTTTTCTTTCTATCTTCTACTTATCCCCGGTAGTCCTTTCCCTTTCCATCCCCTGTTTCTCTCTATCTATCATCTTTGGGTTTTTCGATTAATTCCAGGTCAATTAATGGAAGATTTCGCTTCTCCGTTGAAGAATCCGATCATTTCGGTGTCTGCTTCTTCAAATCAAGATGAATTTGAAGATGCCTGTAGCATTTGCTTTGAACCTTTCTCCTCAGTCGATCCTTCAGCTGTATTATTTCTCAAAACTTTATTTCCGTTTTTTTTTCTTTTTTTCCATTTCATGCATTAATTTGTTTCATTTCCTGTTTTTTTTATTGTTTTGTTTGGTTGAATTCTATAAAGTTTGGTATTTTAATTTTTACTGATGATGCAAGTTCCTGTCTTGCTGTTTTTCGATGCTCAGTTTTTGATTTACCACTTCGTTGCAAAGTAATGTTGTGTTCCTCTACTAATCTTTTATGTCAGTGTAGTTTGTGTAAAAAAAAAAAGGAAAAAACAATGAAGTTGCGTATGTAGTGAAGTGTGATAAAATTAGGGTTAGCAAATTTGGTGTTTTTTGTTTTGTTTTGCCAGTTAGTTATCCTTGACATAGTTCAGTAGGGTGCGGTCATTGATCTACCTTGTGTTTTTGTTTGATTTAGATATTACTGAGAAGGATTAGGTACATTACTAAGAAAGGTGAACATTTTTATCAGTTATATTTTTTGTCACAAAAAAAAAAATCTAAAATCGCAACGGATCATAACAAAAAAGGAAAAAAAAGATTCTAACAGTTCAAAGAATACACCCAAATCAGCAGGATTATCTCCTCCAGCTCGGCATTTTACATTTTGGCTGTGGTTATGCTTTCAACACGTCGGTCATAATTACTAGAAGAAGATTACCTCGTTTTTAAATAAGTGTAGTTTAGGTCTAATTGTTGAAGTGGGCTTTGGCATTTTGAGTACAATTTTGATTTGATTTGTTTGTTTCAGGTTACCAAGTGCAAACATGAGTATCATCTTCAATGTATTCTTGAATGGTATGTTGAAATACTGTATTGCTCGGGTTATTGTTCCTAATTGAACGTTGAGAGCTTAATTTGAAGTAAGATTTCATTCCAGGTCACAGAGAAGCAAAGAGTGCCCAATATGCTGGCAGTTACTTGTCTTGAAGGACCCTGGCAGGTATTTTTTTTCTATGAAGAGATTTTCATTAATACGTCTAGTGGCACCTTCTGAATTCTCAGCATTAAACTTTTATGGTTGTTTAGTTTGTCAAATTTTAAGTAGCCGGAGAGCTATTTAGACTTGGGTTCCTTGAGTGACAAGTTGATAGAGGTGGCGTTTGCGTCTCATAGTTAATTGTATATTATTTCTGTAATTCATTTTTTTTTTGTTTTTTTAACTTTAGCCAAGAGCTTCTTGCGGCAGTGGAGATCGAAAGAAACTCTAGATCAAGGCACGGATCTTCCAATCTATCCACATTTCGTCGTATCTCCTATGAGGACATCGAATCTGATCATGTAAGTTATTAGGTTTCATTAGAAGCCAAAGGTTTTCAAGTTATTTATTCTGAATTTGGCTCCTTATGAAAAATTGGATATTTTCAGGTTGGACCGTACACAGATGACTCGGATTTTGATGACAGTATTATGCAGCATATAGCAGCTTCTGCCATGGGCAGGGCCCATCATTTTAGCAGGAGGGAGAGTCATAGATCTTATGTTGATCGAGATATATTTCTTGGTTTTGCTGCTCCTTCAAATGGAACTGATGTATTGCAAACAAATACCAGTACACCAGTAGAAGGTCAAAATCTGGGGAATTTGGCATCACCTGAGGTTAATTCTGGAAGATCTGTCATGTCTTCTGAAAGATATGATCAACCTCCGTCAACTGTGCTTTCCTCTTGTCTACACACGGGACTGAACATAACAGACAACAGACATGGTTCTCCCAGACCTGGGTACACTTGCAGACTACTCTTTTTTAGAGTTTTGTTATCGTGATTCTATCTCGATATCTTATATGTTCTTGTGTGTACAAACTCATCCTGCATGGTGACCTCTTCTCATGTTCTTTGGCCTTTCAGTAGTTTTTTCCATGTGAATTTCCTTATACTATATTTATATACACGTTTGGTTTTTTTATTTTATGTGCATCTATACAATATGTAAAACCAAGATGACTTATGTTTTTTGGTAGGTTGTCCTCGCCTCCATTGCATGTATAGTTTGGGGAATTTTAGTCAAAGACACTCAATAGTCAATACAGTCTAAAACAAAACATCCCACTATGCATTGCGTCTCCTGTCTCTCTATAGCAACTCTCACTTTCTAACAAACCACATAAGGAAAACTTAATGCGTAGTTCATCATTACCACTTTGTCATCCAAATATTGCCACACATGCAGAAGGCACGTGCTGCCCCACAAGTGATTTTAAGTCGAACTTGTATAGTTACACATGCTGCCCACTAGTGTTTTGAAGGGAAACTTGTATAGTTCTCTCCAATGCAGCGTTCATGTTTAACTCGATTTAAGCAATATATTGGTTACAAAGCACATCCACATGGTTCCATTATTGTAGTTTGTATAGAAAATTATTCAATGCTTCTATCATTTCAGTTGTAGCTTTTGACTTTTTTAATCACAAGCCACAAATTAATGTCACCATTTTCTGGTAGATGGAAGCTGTGCGTGTATAAAAAATGCATTTGGTTGAATAATAAAGCACTTGTTTTAGTTGTCTGTTTTACTGGTTCTTCATGCAGTATATAATACCTTAATTATTTTCTGGTTATTATTCAGAGTTTGTGCTACCCAGACACCGCCATGTAGTCCACGGAGATCACGACCATCAGATTTGCTCTCTTTCTCCGAGTCACTTAAATCTAGATTTTCTGCTGCCTCAGCCAGGTATGTTTTATGCCAATTGGATTCTCCTGTAAACATGTTGTTTTGTCCTTTCTAAGTCTGACATTTATGCATAATTTGTCACAGATATAAAGAATCAATCTCAAAAGGCACACGAGGAATTAAAGAGAAGTTACTTCCACGGAATAACTCAGTTAAAGAGCTGAGCAGAGATGTTCAGCGCGAGGTGACTGCAGGAATTTCTGGTGTTGCTCGGATGATGGGGCGCCTGGACCTTACTTCAAAGCAAACTGGACCTTCTTCTGGTCCTATTACAAGTGGTGCTGTGGGAACCTCGGGCTTACTTCATTACGGGAAGGTCGTGCAAGAGAACCTGACACAATCTTGTAACGGAAATGATGGAAAAATTGTGCATGGTACCAGTTCAAATGCTCCAGTCCTTGTCTCTGGCACCCTTTCTTCTGTTCCACCGCGTCATATGAAAGTTACTCTTGTACAGGTCTGAAACTTCTCCCTTCTAGATTTTGTTCTCTTATATATTATTTTCTTTTCCATCCTGCATCTGGTTTTCAGTTTGTTTTTCCGATCTTTATTTTCATTGGATCTGATTTTTTCCAATTGATTTATTCATTTATTTTTCTAGAGTAATCAATTCCATTCAGAGAAGTTAGCAGTAGTGGTGGTGGATTTTTAGCTTTGCTGTTGATAATACTACTGGGCATATTACAATGAAAACGTTCAGGGCCTAATGAGCTTATATGGGACGTGGAGTATCAGAACATAGATCTGTTCAGCCTCCCTATCATATTAGTTGTCTTTGGATGCCGGTGTTTTCAACATGGATTTCTAAGATTAAACTCCTCAAATATATTCCGATGAGAGAGGTCCTGCTGAGTAAAGCTATGAAGGGTCTAATATTCTGGTGGACCATTCATGTTGGTGAAATGAAATGGAATTTTTCCAAATGTGGAAAAACAAATTCAGAAACCATAAATTTTTTTTTCTGTTGATATTTAGCTGTATTAATTGTCATTTCCTTTCTATCTACAAGGATGTCATCTAAAGTATTTGTTTACCTTTGAGGGGAGACAAACAAACTCCTGAATTTGAAGGAGAAAACAGAGAAAGGGTTGTTAATTTCCTACAAACTGAATCTTTAGAAATTCTAGCATATCAAAAATACTTCTCTTTATATGGGGTGGATTATTTTTCTGTCTGGCGGTTCAGTGACTGATATTCCCTTGTATTTGGCAGGATGTTCTGTGATGCAATGGAGATGAAGGTGGAAGCTCTACAATATTTATGTGCGAATTTGAGAGCATTTTATACATGGTGATTACATATAACTGAGTAAATCAATCGCCCATATTCAAAGAACTGACTCAGATTTCTAGAGGGGATTTGGACATCTTGAGTATGGGTTTTTGATCTACTTCTGTATTAATTTCCTGTCATTGTTTGTTTGCTGAAAACATCTTGAATAACAATTTAGTCTTTTTGTTATTTGTTTAGTTTCAAGTTTGATGTTTTATTCAATTATTATATCTTTTAAGCTTTTAAAACAAAAAAAAACAAAATTTATCTTTAACAACTGTCCACCTTTAAAAATAGAAAAAAAAAGTAAAATTGGTAATATGAAAAATTAATTACTTAAATGCCCATATATTAAATATTCAGAAATGATTTTTGGATCGACCATTTACAAAACCCATGTCAGACGTTTATGTGGTAGGGTGGGACCCACCACTTTTCCTTCCAAAGTATTTTGAAAGGTTTTTAATTTATGTGGTAGTGGGACCGACCATGCCACATAAGCGTCGGACATCTTTTTTGTAAAACAAACTGTCCAAACAACACTGTTGTTAAATATTTAGGAACAATTAGCGATATACTCCTAAAAAATTAATTGCTTTTATGATATGCTCCCATTTTAATTAAAATTAGGGATATACCCCCAAGCTCACAGTTTCTATCACGTGCACAACACATGATGGGTTATTTTACCAAAATATCCTCACGTATTGCCAAGTGAACAACCCATATTTTTTAAATACCTGGAGTACCCTTAGGTCTTTTTCACGTCCTAATCCTATTCCGGGAGAATTGCAGAGGAAGGGAACCCAATTTATGAATTCTGTGTGTTCTACCAAATCAAGGGCTGTTGATACCAAAATCAGTCCGGGATTTGGGGGATTCAATTGAAGAAAGTAGAGGGGGGATTTGAATCTTCAACTGTGACCCAAACAGAATCTAGTTTTTTCTCCCATGATTTAGTAGTATTGTTTTTGTGACGAAAAAGGGTTTCCAAATATTTTTTTTTTGAATTGGACCAAGACCTACGGACAACCATATTTCTAACCACTCTATCAAGTGGTCTTCCAAGATTCGAGAAGGGTTTGTTCTCTGGTATTGAAGTTGGACTATTAACAGAATCAGACTCAGAGATGAGAGAAAGGCTTTGGCTATGGTGATTCCATGTGGCTTCTTTGGCAATTATAAATGCATCAAAGTTGTCTCTTAGACTGAAGCGAATTTCAAGCATATAGCTTTGGAAGTGAAGAATAAGGTGATGATGATGATGATGGTGGTGATTGATTATGGAAGTGAAGAGCCGTTAATCGTTATTGCCCTCCAAATGTTTGATGAAAAGCCACCTCCTTCTCTTTATATCTACTCTGTCAACTAAATCCACCTCCTCCCCTTTACATCATCAGATAATTATATTCATTTCTTATTAAGATTTAGGTTCAGATTAGATCTGTGATGAAATTTCCTTCCAGTTGTGATTCATCATTTTTAGGTGGTTTTAGAGTTTTAATGGTGCTGCGCTGATTATGGTGGGGTTTCTTGTCTTGTTTGTTCTTTTCCGTGTTTAGCTCTGCCACTACTATCTCACATTTTACTCTTACTCGTTACTCATATTATGTTAAACACCCGATCGAGTGTTCACATAGCACCGTCCTATGACGAAATAAGAAGTTGAAACATGGACTATTCTGTTCTCTGTCACGATACTAGAGTTGGGAGCGCCATTATTGAGGATTCACTAGTTGGCTGTTTCGTTTCTTGTGTTCCTAGCTTCTTGTCGAGTTTCAGGTGATGCAACTCCAATTTATTTTTTTAGGGTTAGTGCTCTTAGATTTTTGGTTAATTGAGTTGTGGTTTTCTTCTTAAATTAAACTTTGTTATATGAGATCCTTTCTTTGGAGAGAAAACTAATTTGGTTTATGGGTTTGTGAGGCTCTTGTGATGTTGCGTGACTTAGACATGGCATCGGGTTAGGGTTAGGGTCGATCCTAGTCGGGTTGGCGGGTTAACGGGTCAAGATTGCTCAACCCTAACCCTGACTTGTTTAATAAACGGGTCAGTTTTCCAAACCCTAACCCTAGGCGGGTTGACCCTAACGGGTTGGCGGGTTAACTCTAACTTAAATTTAAAAAAATTAAAGACCATTTATTACTCATTAATTATTATTTTAAACTTAAAACTCATTAGATAAATCAAAATTTGTCAAATTTATTAGTTAAAAGATTAAATTACTAACTAAAACTTAAAAATTAAAATTAAAAATTAAAATTAAAAATTAAAATTTACTTATAAAAAATTGAAACTAAAGTTTTCTTTTTTTAAAAAAATATAATTTACGGGTTAGCGGGTCATCCGCGGGTTAGGCGGGTTGACCCTACTGACCCGCGGGTCCAAAAATGACAACCCTAACTCGACCCGTTTAATTGGCAGGTCGAGTTAGGGTCGGGTTAGGCGGGTCGGGTTAGGGTCGGGTTGGCGGGCCGGGTTACCCGTTGCCAGGTCTAGCGTGACTGATTACATCCGAGCCACTCCATCCAAAGAAATTTCCTATTTTTTAATTTACACAATCAACATAAATACTGGAGTTCCACAGAAAGAAAGAAAGAAATGTTATGACGCATAAGGGTATGTGGCTGATCCACATTCATATGGCATGCATATTGCCACGTTATGTATATGTGTCACTTGAGGGTGCATCCCTCTCATGCACCTTCTCCTATATCTATGCTTAACCCCTTTGTAATATGCTACAACAAATATATATGTAGGACGAAGTTAAGTTGAGATAGTAAGTTTGTAAGCTTATATATATATATATGGGAGATGTTATATAGCCCCTCCTTATTGAGCCCAATAATGGCCGCGTGATCCAAACCCTCCATTTATTCGTCATGTACGGTTGGATGCTATGATGAGTTGGTAGAGCCGAGAAATTGATATATGACTTCTTGAGTAAAACTCTCGGCTAAAAGCAAGACGTACTATAAAAGTAAGACATGTTTAACTTGACACGTGGCCATTTACAGTCAAAAGTTTGCGTGTTGTCGAATACGTATAATCTCTCAGAAACTCTAGCTTTCCCCCTCCGTCTCTCTAGGTATCTTTCCTTCTCTATCTAATAAATTTCAAGAATCAAAGATTTGGACAAGAAATGAATGGAGAATAAGCTTGCAAGAAGAAGCGTAAACGAAATCCAAAACTCTATGGCTTTCATACCTTCGCTGATCCAAGACGACTTATTGATTTCAATGGTCTTTTGTGATATTATTCTGAGTTTTTCCTTAAGAATGTGGAGAAATTGAAGATTATAATATTCAAGGTATGCTACTTGGTGTTTCTACTCTCAATGAAAATAAAGGAGTAGTTGTTCCTGTGTATAACATTAAAGAACATATTAAACACTCTTTACCCCCTTTCTGCAATCACTGTGGATGCATTGATACTTTTTCTCTTTTTAGATATCTCTTTCATGGATTGAACATAACGTTGCTTTATTAATTTTTTTGGTTAACTCCAGGTCTTTAATTTTCGTTTTGGGTTTTAATTTAGGGTTTTGGTTTTTAACTTAAGTTTGGGATTAAGTTTCTATGATGAAATAAATTGAAATTTAGGTCAATTTGTGATCCGTTATTCTGAAATTGTCCAGAAATGATGGATCTTTGGGATCGACTTCGTACTACTCTCAAAACTCAGTAGGAAATCTGAAATTTTTGGTATCTGAAAAAAAGATTTCAAATAGAGAGTATAGAGATGAAGGGGAAAGCTGGAGTTTCTGAGATGATTCCACAACATAGACATTTGCCAGTAAAGGTCACGTGTCAAGTTAAACACATCTTACTTTTATAGCATGTCTTGCTTTCAACCGAGATTTTTACTCAAGAAGCTATATATCAATTTCTCGGCTCTGCCAACTCATCGTAATATCTAACCATATACGAAGAATAAATAGAGGGTTCGGATCACGCGGCCATTGTTGGGCTCTATAACGAGGGGCTATATAACCTCTCCCTATATATATATATATATATACGATGGGTATGTATGTTTATACAATCAGTGAATAAGAGATATCCTCTTCCCACTTCTCTCGATATACCTTCTTGTATTTATATCTTGTGTGCTGTAGAAATTATTACACGTTATCAACACGAGTCTCTACCACTCTCAAGATCGAGACCTCGACATTTTGTGATCAACCCGAAGCTTCTGGGCATCTTACAGAATCTCAAAGGTATACTTGTGTAGTTTTATTTTCAATGTCGAATCTAACGAAGCTTGAGTTTGCTGCTTTAGATATTATTAGAAATAACTATCTTTCCTGGGTCCTGAATATGGAACTCCATCTCGAGTCAAAGGTAACTTGGAGATACTATTAGAGAAGGAAATCAGTCGACCATGCCGAGTCGTGCTGCTGCTGCTGCAACTATTTTCATTCGTCACCACATCTATGAGGGACTTAAATCTGAATATTTGACGGTGAAAGATCCGTTAGTCCTCTGGAATTGTTTAAAGGAAAGATTTGGCCACTTGTCAATAGTCATACATCCTGGTGCTCTGAATGATTGGAGGAACCTGCGTTTGCAGGACTTCAAATCAGTAACAGATTATAACTCGGCTTTATTCAGAATAACCTCGTAGTTGAGACTGTGTGGTGATATTGTTACTGATGAGCAGCTGCTGGAGAAAACCGTCAGCACTTTACACGCATCTAATGTGCTGTTACAATAGCAATATAGAGATCGTAGGTTTCAAAAATATTATGAATTGATCTCCTACATTCTAGTTGCCGAGAAAAATAACAAGTTGTTGTTATTGAACCATGATTCTCATCCCACTGGTTCTACGTTGTACCAAAAGCTTATGCAACGACTGCTTCAGGACAGGGACGTGGACAACATGGTTATAAGGGTAAGAGCGATAGACGCTACCGACGGAATAATTCTAGGAAGTGGAATAATATAGATCATGCTACACAGAATCTCTAGAAGAGGGATAACGCTGATCCCCAACAGAAGGATAGTGGCGAAAAGAAGCAAAGTAAAGGGAGAGGTTGGAATAAACCCCCTAGAGATGTAACCTGCTATCATTGTGGCATGAAAGGACACCTGATGTGCAATTGTTATACGGCCGAGTACCTAGTTGATTTGCATCAGGCTTCATGTAAGAAATCCAAAACTGGTGCTGAGATAAATTATATTTGTAATGGTGTTCCCACTAATGATACCCACCTGGAGCTGTCTGATATGTTTCTCGATCTAGAAGGAGAGGATGTAAGCAAACTAATTGGGGAATGAGCATGTTAATACCAATTAGAGTTTTGCTATACAATTGGGGAATGAGTATGTTCATACCAATTGTACTACTTTGCTTGTACTACTTTTGTTTATAATATAAGTGTTTTGTGTATATGCTTATTCTTGCTTTATTTTTAAAGGATATGGACCCAAGCAGAGGCATATCCCGAGATATTGGTCCAAGTAGAGACATATCCAAACAAAGCCAATATTGCGAGGATGTTTGTCTAACAGACAGTGCTACGACGCATACAATCCTTCGAGATAGTAAATTTTTCACGAGCTTGAGTATGTTCAAGGCTTGCGTGACTACTATCACTGGTACGACCAGTTTGATTGAGGGCTCTGGTAGAGCTAGTATTATGCTCCCCGGTGGTACCATACTTGACATTAACGACGCTTTGTATTCTTCCAGATCCAAGAGAGATCTATTGAGCTTTAAAGACATACGTCGTAATGGGTATCACCTTGAGATAGTGAATGAGCATGATATGAAATACTTGTGTATTACCTCCACTGTCTCACACCAGAAGTGTATATTAGAGAAGCTCCCGACTCTCTCCTCTAGTTTATATCATATGGTAATAAGAAGGGTTGAATCTTATGCCGTCTTGAACCAGAAGTTTAATGACCCGAAAGCGTTTATGCTTTGGCATGACCGACTTGGTCATCCAGGTTCTACCATGATGAGTCGAATAATCTAAAACACGCAGGGACATTCATTACAAAACTTGAAGATTCTGATGTCCAAAGATTATGCTTATGCAGCGTGTTCCCTGGGTAAATTGGTGCTTAAACCATCTTTAACCAAGGTCGTTGTCGAATCTCCAACTTTTCTGCAACGAATTCAGGGAGATATTTGTGGGCATATTCATCCCCAATATGGACTATTCTAATATTTTATGGTCTTGGTGGATGCTTCTGCGAAGTGGTCGCATGTTTGCCTATTATCCACTCGCAATGTTGCTTTTGTACCTTTGCTCGCTTAGATTATACGATTACGTGAACAATTCCCTAAATTCCCCATCAAGTCTATCCGTCTTGATGGAGCAGCCGAGTTTACGTCTCAAGCTTTTGACCTTATTGCCAAGTAGTTGGCATCGATGTAGAGCATCCTGTTGCTCACGTTCATACACAAAATGGTCTAGCAGAATCATTTGTGAAGCGCCTTCAGCTCATTGCTCGGCCTATGCTTTTGAGAACTAAGCTACTGTTGCAACCTGGGGACATGCCATTTTTCATGCAACTGCATTAGTTCGGATTCGTCTGACTGCATATCATTTGTATTCTCCTATGCAGCTTGTTATGAGTCACCAACCAAATATTTCGCACTTGCATGTTTTTGGTTATACTGTGCAAGTTCCTATTGCCCCTATGCGACGTACCAAGTTTGGTCCTCAGCGTCGGCTAGGAATATATGTTGGCTTTGATTCACCATCTATTATTCGTTATCTTGAGCCAATGATAGGTGATGTTTTTACCGCTCGTTTTGCAGACTGTCATTTTGATGAGACAGTCTTCCCGTCATTAGGGGAGACAATCCGTCGTCAGTAGAACGGCGTGATTCGTCGTCAGAAGAACGACATGCGATTTTATGGATCACACTATCTATGTCTCATCTTGATCTACGTACCATTGCCTGTGACATTAAAGTGCGGAAGATTGTTCATCTTTAGGAAATTGCCAATGAAATGCCGAATGCGTTTAATGACGCAACTAAAGTCACCAAGTCATATATACCTGTTGCAAATGCCCCAGCTAAATTTGATGTCCCGGAGAGACATACTGTTAGAGCTGATGTCCCGAGAGGACATGTGATCCTAGTAGGACAGATTGCAGCAAATGAGTCGTCTAATGCACGCCAAAAGCATAGACGTCCTCTTAGTTCGAAAGATTCTGTTCCCAGGAAGAGGAAATACCAATCAATAAATATAAATACTCTAGGAGAGAGTATCATTGAACGATCCACATTATCTGAAGATATGCCTCTTGAAGAAAGCAAATCCCCATAAGAAGGACTGGTACAATCCCCAGGAGAGAGAAATGAGAAAATCTCTATAAAGTATGCATGTATCGGAGAAATTTGGAATCACAATGAAATAATTGTCGACACCATTTTTTCCTTTTCAGTAGCTACTGATATCGTCACAGAGAACAATGATATTGAGCAACGCTCTATAGAAGAATGTCGACATAGAATTGGTTGGGCAAAATGGAGAGAAACCATCCAGGCAGAGTTGGCTTCCATTGCAAAGCGTAAGATGTTTGGACCGGTTGTACCAACACCCGCGAATGTGAACCCGGTGGGAAACAAATGGATATTTGCAAGAAAACACAATGAGAAAAACGAGGTCGTTCGCTATAAGGCGCAACTCGTGGCACATGGTTTTTCACAGAGACCTGTGATTGATTATAAAGAGACATTATCCTGTTATGGATACAATTATTTTTAGATATATGATTAGTCTAGTAGTCTTAGAAAGACTCAACATGCATCTGATGGATGTGGTTACTGCATATCTGTACGAAAAATTAGATACAGATATTTATATGTGAGTCTCGGAAGGGTTATTTTTACTTGAGGGAAGACCACGCCATTTGTATTCACTTAAGCTCAATAGAGCTCTATATTGATTGAAACAATCCGAGCGGATGTGGTATAATCGCCTTAGTGAATATTTGATAAAGGAAGAATATGTAAACGATCCCATTTACCAATGCATTTTTATAATGAAATCAGAATCTGGATTTGCTATCATCGCTGTGTATGTCGATGATATCAACTTAATCGGGACTCTTGAAGAGCTCCATAATGCTGCTGAATACCTGAAGAAAGAATTCGAGCTGAAAGATTTCGGGAATGAAATTTTATCTCGTCTTGCAGATCGAGCATAACTCAAGTGGAGTTTTGGTCCATCAAACAGTATATACTGAAAAGATCTTGAAGCATTGATCTTGAAGCATTTTAACATGGACAAAGCACATCCTTTGAGTAGTCCTACGGTTATGAGATCTCTTGATATTGAGAAAGACCCATTCCGACCAAAGGAAGAAGATGAAGCACTACTTGGTCCTGAGGTACCATATTTGAGTGCAATCGACGCATTGATGTGCTTGGCCCAATGTACCAGACCAGACATTGTATTTGCAGTGAATCTATTAGCCAGGTTTAGTTCTGCCCCGACAATGAGACATTGGATAGGTGTCAAGTAGATTCTCTGATATCTCTACGAAACTACAGACATATGATTATTCTATCCGAGAAACCCATCCAATGGCTCTCAGATAATGGGATATACTGATGTCGGATATCTCTCCGATCCTTACAAAGCTATCTCCTAATCTGGTTATGTTTTTACAAGTGGGGGTACAGCATTTTCTTGGCGATCCAACAAGCAAAGTTTTCCAGCCACATCTTCGAATCATTCGGAGATTATTGCATTACATGAATCTAGTCGAAAATGTGTGTGGTTACGATTACTGATTGGATATATCAGAAGCTCTTGCGCTCTACCCTTTCTCACTGATGTTCCAACAGTAATTTTTGAGGACAATGCCGCTTGCATATCACAAGTCAGAGAAGGCTACATCAAAGGTGATAGAACCAAGCATATTTCATCGAAGCTATTTTATTGTCACCATCTCCAGAAGAATCATGAGATTGATATCCAGCAGATACAATCCTGTGAGAATTTTGTTGATCTATTCACCAAGTCTCTACCGACGGCAATGTTCAGAAAGCTAGTCTATGGTATTGGTATGAAACAGATGTATCATCAAGCGGACTGATTTGAGTGTCTGCTCAATCAGGGGGAGTATACTAGTATCTGCTTTTGTCTGACTGGACCTTATTGCGCTGTACTCTTTTTTCTTTGTCAAGGTTTTGTCCCTCTAAGTTTTCCTTGTCAAAGTTTTTAATGAGGCAGCTTATGCGAGTCCAACACCCTTTTAAGTCTATTGTACTCTTTTTCCCTTAGCTCAGGTTTTGTCCTTCTGGGTTTTCCAGACAAGGTTTTTAACGAGGCAATTATTTTAGAATGGTGAACATCCAAGGGGGAGTGTTATGACGCATAAGGGTATGTGGCTGATCCACACTCATATGGCATGTATATTGCCACGTTATGTATGTGTCACTTGAGGGTGCATCCCTCTCATGCACCCTCTCCTATATATATGCTTAATCCTTTTGTAATATGCAACAACAAATATATATATGTAGTACGGAGTTAAGTTGAGATAGTAAGTTTGTAAGCTTACATATATATATATATTTGATGGGTATGTCTGTTTATACAATCAGCGAATAATAGATATCCTCTCCCACTTCTCTCGATATACCTTTTTGTATTTATATATTGTGTGCTGTAGAAATATAACAAGGAAGACATTTTTTTTTCACAACAACGACTTTTACGGGTGCATTAATTTAGAATTGTAGAGACAAATTTGTCCCTCGAACTTTTATTCAATTCACTCTGTACTCATTATGATCTGTAACCACCACTTGTTATGCTTTCACAAGTTCTACCCAAATCTAAGTAAGGGAGCTCGATCTCTTGGTACCACTGGAAATAGTGGTGGAGTACTAGCTAGGGGGTGCGACATGGGGAGGCTGGGTGGATCGGGTAGGGGGTTAACCTTAGAGCATCTCCAACCGGGCTCTAAAACTCAAGTTATAGAGCCCCAACCCATAAAACACACTCCAACTGGGCTCTATATATAGAGTCCGAGCTCTAATTAAAACTCAAAGAAGGGCTCCAAATATAGAGCCATCTGATTATAAAGCCCAACACTATTCATATATGGAATCCCAATTGTAACCTTGTGTCATATATTGAATCAATTATTTTGACAATTATATCCTAAAAAATATTTACATCTTTGCCACAAACTTTAACAAAAGCTTATTTTTCATGTTTTTGACATTAAGATTATATATCCCTCCACTTGACAATTGTTTAATAATTTAAAATTCTAATTTTTTTTATTCATTTCTCTCTTCTTCTTTTTTTTTTCTTTTTTTCACTACTTACTCAAATGTAATAGAAAGATGGGAATAAATTTGATGTAGATAATAATTTTTGGAGGAAAATTTTGGTGGGACAATGTGAATAATTGAGGTAGTTTGTGTAGGATTGAGAATTTTGGTGGGAAATTATTTTTGGTGGAAAACTATTTTTAGAGGGAAAAAAATTTAGAGCCAATTTTAGAGCTAATAGGTTGGAGAACAAACATTGTTGGGCTCTAAAAAATAGAGCCAGATTCTATTTTAGAGCCTAAATTCAAGAGTCCGGTTGGAGATGCTCTTAGCCCAAGTTGAGTTCTGAAAAAGCTCGACCTTTGCCCCACCCAATTTTCGGCCTAGTAGTGTGCTCCACCTGTTCGACATGAGTTGGAAGGCAAAGCCTCTCAGGTTAGGTTGGGTTGTTATCCAGGTTAGATTGAGTTTGGTCGGGTTAGTTTATAATGTTATGTTTAATAGTATAGCACAAATACCTAGTAACTCATATAGAATTCAGGCTATCGGGATGTTCAAGGCATCAACGTAATAAGCCCAATGCAAAGTAGGAGAAGACCAACCCAATCCCGTCCAAGGCTCCTACTAGAAGGTCAAGCTGGTTGAGACCTCCCAATAGTTGCAACCTTGGTGGAGACTGTTGTTTTACTTCTTGTCCATGGAATATCGTTGTTCAAATTAATATATATCAGGTTTCTATCTGTTTTCCTCTCTTCGATCTAGTTCTAGAAAGTTTTAAATTTCAGGATCACCTTCTTTATAAACGAACTTATTTTCTGCTGCACACAGATATCAATAGAGACAATATGTGTACTGCTATAAGCTCTTGTAGAAGAACAACATCCAGGCTTCCAGACGACTCATGGAAGTTCTCCTCCTTCCGATCGAAACACCTTTAGCTTAAATAAATAAATAATTACAAAAAGAAGAACCTTTACCATCAACGGGCAGCGTTGCTGTGGTGAGAAAGTGATGAAGGTTAAAGTCTTTGAGGATAAAATATTGTGGGTACAACATGATCTTCTTCTTCTTCTTTTTTTTTTGGCGATTCTATTCTATCTAGGTTCATAGCTTCACTTGTTATATGTCTTTATAATTCATAATGTAATTTTCAAACACTTTTTCTAGATAAGTTTTAAAATTAATAGAAAAAGAGGAAAGACTTGGGTTTGAGTGGATATCATGTGTTATAACCTGTGTTTTTATTCTAGTAATAGCTTTTCACAGGACCACCTTGTAAGACATGGTCGACAAAATGAGGGCATCCCCGAATGCTCAGGCAGTCCCTGATGGCGGAAGCAGGTATACATGATGGGCCTACCCTAGAGCTACTGGTTAAAAGCATGCTTGGTAACCATCAATAGCCAGTATATATACATCATGATCAAAACATAATCTTACCCTAACATACACATGATGTTTGATCTTATACTAGCGAATAAAACGTCCAGAAGCTTTTAGAAAATTTCATGGAGATTCAATAAATCGCATGCACACTCAGAAGCTCTGATACCACATGTTAGAATTAAAACATGGATCTAGGCATGCTGATTTACTGAATAAAATAATAGCAAAGTCGATCATCGTACCTTATTAATTTACGAAAGTCCAATGGAGGCTTTCACCAGAGAAGAACCTACAACCCTTATGCCTTTAGCAGATGATGGGGCTCAGATTGCATAAGGCTAAGGGTTGACCTCCTCTCTATTTATAAACTGTAACCCTAGATTTTCCTAACCCATCAAGAAAACTAGAGTTTTAGAGAATCTACACATTAAGGCTAAGGGTTGACCTCCTCTCTATTTAACCATCGCCTAATATCCAGAATGAGGGCTTACAGATACGATGCCTAGTTGTATCTAACCCAAGCTATGAGAGTTTTGTGCGAACTCTCAGACTGAAATGACATATTACGGCTACCGCCATATGATATCCATCACCCTTATGTCTCTTACAATTCTTTGTGCACGTGCAATAATGTTATAAAATATGTGATGCATCAATTAATGAGTATACTCTATTACTTTACTGAAACTAGAATAGTATGCTTTAAAGTTGAAACATAATTATACCTTTAAGTGATATCACCATTGGAACTCCATACTTACCATATGTAGGCTCCATTAAATGTCTTTCGACTCCCACTGTTCCCTGCATCCTTGGTAAGCAAATCATGATGCACACATAGATAATTTATTTCTCTATGATTTGCTTCCATTGATCTATACCTCAATCAAGACGAACGAATTTTGAGAAGTATTTATTACGAATAATCATAATTTATTTAATGAGGTAACCCTGAAAACAAAACTATTATTTGTGAACCATACCTAACCAAAAGTTTAGAATTTAGAAAATAAAATCATAACTAGTAGAATCTAATCTTGAATAAATGTAAAGTCATTGTCTAAAAACTTGTAGGTTGCTATTCTATTTCTTGTCTCCCTCTGGTTGGTGAACACCTTCTCTCTTCTTTTTCCATTCTTTATAGCGGAAGCAATCTTTCTTGATATGTCCTTTCTTTCCACAGAAGAAACATGCGTCATCCTCCTTTTCCTCTTTGTTTTCTTCATTTACTTTTGTTCCTGAAGATTGACCTGGTCCAGATTTCATAAACTTTCCTTTCTTAAAATTCTTCTTGAAGTTCTTTTTGCTGGATTTATTAATAGCTAAGTTTGCATACTCAGCTTTACTCTCTTTCAACCGTTCTTCCTCAGCTACACATATATTGATTAATTCGTTCAAATCCCATTTTCTTCCTTGTGTACTATAATTGACCTTTAATGTGTCAAATTTACTTGGGAGTTTTGCTACTGCCATATGAACCATCAGCTCGTCTTCAATTGTAAAGCCTAAATCCTGAAGACTGATTACGAGCTTTGACAGTTTAAGAATGTGTTCCCTCACGCTCCCAGTTTCATCACAATATAAGGAAAATAATTGAGCTAAACAGTTGTACTGCCTGGAATGAACAGTACCCATAAACTGTTTGTTGATGAGTTCAAAAAGCTCTTTTGCTGTAGTTGTTTCTGGAATACCCCCACTGATCGTCTCATGAATCGACCCCCGAATGACCATCATACATAACTTGTTTATTTTCTCCCATTTCTTGAAAGTAGCCTTTTCCACATCCGTAGATTCAGCAGTGGGAACAACAGGTCTCGCCTCAGTCAAAACAAAATCAAAATCTAAAAGGTCCAGCTGAAGTGTAATTTGCCTTTTCCAAGTGGAATAGTTGGAACCAGTCAATGGGTCAACCCTGATAGCATAGTTCTGAAAATCCATGTCTGAAAATTTTCCAAAATATTGCATAATTTTACACACAAAATATTATATTTCATCATGCAAACTATAAATATTGAAACGGGTATAAGAGTTAAGTCGGATTAATCAGTGCATGATTGTGCTTAAAATTACCAGTCTACGGGACAGACGGGTGCAACCATCTAATCACACTTTTGGGCAGAGATTTTGATGTGCTATTCGTCCTCCAATTGATTTTAACTTCTTTATATTTATCTAAACCGGTCTAAGGGTTAAGCCGAATTAGTCAGAGTGTATGACAAAAATTAATATGCTCAAACTTACCACTCTACGGGACAGACGAGTGTAACCATCTAATCACACCTTTGGGCAGAGATTTCGATGTGCTATTCGTCCCCCAATTGGCGACAATTTCTGCGCACAGAACTAACCTAGCACGATCCAGATAAATCCAGACACTATCCTCACCTTTGGGTAAGAGGGTTATCCTTATCTCTCCTTCACGTGCAGGCTTTTCTGCCCCACTCAATCTATCAGAAAATTCCTAGACACCTTTGGGCTGAACTAGTTGTTTCTAATAGGTGAGCGCAACTTAGCGATTTTAAAGAGAACTTAATCTCTATATTTAAATAAACATGATATTCATAGG
>MVGT01003007.1:77101-87835 GCA_002174775.1 Macleaya cordata
AAAAAAAAATCTAAAAAAAGTTAACTAGTATGATTTTGCCGAGTCAACTTAACTGAGTCAACCGAGTTAAAGCCGAGTCAAGAATGACTCGGCCGAGTTGAACCGAATCATTAACCAACCGAGCCTGGTATTGGATAGTCAAACAGGTCTCCACCGAGTCCGATCCGAGTCGGCCGAGTCGCACCTAACTCGGCCGAGTCGGCGAACCATGGATCTCAGGCACAGGTAACACCGCCTTCTTCTTTTTCCTTCATCTCCTTCCTCTCCTTATCTCTCTTTGGTTTTTGAGCTTTGGATCTATATCTTTTTTCCTTTTTATTTTTTGAGTAAGTTTTTTGTTTATTGGGTTAATTAGTATTAGGGTCCCAGACCTGGATATGTCCATCTTTGAGTCTGGGTCTTGAGATGACGGTTAACCCAGTTGACCATCTAAACTTTGTTAAATAATTATTTAAATAAATAAATTGAATAAATTAAGTAATGGGGTTAAAGTTCTATCCATCATGACTTTGTGGCACGGGTTAAAAGTTATATGATTTCATTAAAGTTTAATCTGATGGCTAATATTAATCAACAATCTAACGGTTGGGACTTAACAAGTCGTTGGGAGACCTGTTGGGACTTAGTAGTTGGACTGAATCTCTATAAAACCCGGTCACCCCCTTCACCATTGTTACCCATTATCTTGTTCAATCTGTTCAGTTTCTCTACCCTTGCATCTTTCAATAATATCTACTGCAAGCCCAGTTTTTGAAATAGCCGTTGGATCTACTTCCACTTGAAACTGGAATTTCAAGATAAGCCTAAATAACACCAGCCTAAACCTCTGCCATTGCTAGGACCCAAATACTAATTAGCAGTACCAGTAGGACCTAACTACTACTTTCGTATATTTGTAGTTATGTTAGTTATGTGAGCAGCCATCACATATGGCAATATCATGGCCTTCATGTAATTGGGAATTTATTTTATGAAAATCCGTTTAAAAATGGAAATATTATTTTGTCAAAGCTAATTTAATTATGTAATAAAAATGTGATTCATATATAATTATCATAAAAAAAGAATCAATTATTTTATTCATGGACAACTTAAAATCTGGTGGAAACTAATTCGACGTTGATGGATTATAAATATATTTTTTTAATAACGAAAAATGGACTAATCCCTGAATAGACCAGTGGAAGAAGACGAGAAGAGGGATCCCCAATTGGTTCCAATGTTGAGGACGTACCATATTAGATAGCACTCCACTGTTGATGCGATCAGATAACTGTGAATTTTAACATCTAACGGCTAAAAAAGCTTCAAGGGATCATGATACAGTATAAAACGATGTTATGCGAAGTACCAAAACTAAGTAAGAAAGCTTAAAATTTTGACAGTCCCAAAAAAAAAGGGTGCTGTTAAAGGAGTTCTCAAAAATGTTAGGGGGTTGGACAGGATAGGGGGTGGACTACATACTTCAAAATGGTTGGGGGTATGGACATAGTTTTACTAAGGGGGTGGTTATCAAAGATTGTCTAGGTATATTTCCACCCAATTCTAAAAATCTCAAACCTAACCCTAAACCCTTATTCTTTTTCCTCTCTAAAAAAAACAGTCTTCTTCTCCTTTATTCTACCACCGTCACTCTCTCTCTCTCTCTCTTTCTCTCTCTCTCTCTAAACTTCTTTCCACCATTAACAACTCCGCCATTCGACCACCGGTTATCGAATTTAATCAAGGAATTTCAAACATGGTGAGGACTAAAAACCCATCAATGGCTCGCAAAAGGTAAGGTTTTTTTGATTTTTTGATTTTTGATCCCTAAATCTCTATTTTTCTGTTGTTCTATGCTGCTTTTTTTAAGTGAATAGACAAATTTAGGTTTTGTAGATGTGATTTGAGTCATTTTTTCAAAGGTGAAACCCAAATGTTCTATCAATCTCGACCGAACCAGAGAAGAACTTCTCTGTCAGATTCGACCACTGCCGGTCGAACTTTTGTGTTCTGTTTAATTTTTTTTAAACTTTCGACCACTGCTGGTCGAACTTTTGTGTTTTGGTTTATTTTTTAAACTTTCGACCACTGTCGGTCGAACTTTTGTGTTTTGGTTTAATTTTTTTTAAACTTTCGACCACTTTCAGTCGATTTTTTTTGTGAATATTGTCGATTTTTTTTTTGAATATTGTCGAATTTTGTTTTAAACATGAATTTTACTTAATTCTTATGTGTGATTAATCTGTGAGATGCTTGCCTGCTTTGGTTTAGCTAGATCTCACTCCCATATGTATTTGGTTACATTTATATTCATCATGAAATGAATTTATGGATGATTTATGGATGATTATTGGAATTATATATTCTGGATGCATACAGAGCAATGCATCAACTAATTATGGGTCCAGCTCTTTGACATGAACACACGACACCGAATAATTCCTTGCCTATTTATAGTTTCTTCTAGGCTCTTACAGAAACAAAAACTAATTATGAAAATCCATGCTTATTATAGAACTTGAATGAATTACAGTTCATTGAGCTTTACTACTATATGCAACTTTGGTTTATTAGAAACACTAAAGCCTCACTAGACTCTTCTTTATACACCTGAACAAATAATTCATAGCTGAAACACCAAAACAATCAAAATCCACTTCATTTCCCATATACCCAAATGTTGTAACTTCATTTCTTCAAGAACCCAAGACCTAATTCTTCATGTAATTACTTGTACTATTGTTCTAAACTAATTAATAATTGAACTCTCTCTCTCTCTCTATCTCTCTCTCTCTCTATATATACATATATATATATATATATATATATATATATATATATATCTTAATTATATCCTTAATTAATTTGGAGTTAAGTTTTCTTCTTTCGAAATTCTTTTTATATATCCAACCATGTATATAATGTCAAATTTCTTGTTTTTTAATGTTTTTGAATTGGTGTCATGTTGAAATTAAGATTGGTGGGATTCTTAATGTTCTTTCATTTTAGGTCGGAGCGTGACGCTATGACCATGTCCGCTCGGCAACGGAGGGTGGCCGAACGTGAATCTTCGTCGAGAGCTGTCCAAGCTCCTCCACCCCCTTCTCCTGCGAGGGAGGAACCGTTGAGGGAGGACGATGATATTACTACCATCCCCGGTTTTCCAGAGGACCTTACTTTGCTTGTAGGTTACAACCACCATATTGCTCGTCATATATGGGAGGGCACTGTAAGTTTGATAATTTCTTTAGACTATGTTCAATTCTTAGTTTATATTTTAAATTACACATTTATCCGCAATATATATCCATGAATATTTTTTTCAGTTGGAAAGTGATAGGTTCCTAAAAGTACATAATCACGTAACACAGTTGAGGAAGTGGGATCTTTTCCAGGAGACAGATGAAGTTGTTGGGTTAGTTGAAATTTCTGGTTTGTTGCCATTGGCAATGTATGCTCACAGGTCGGTGGACAAGGTCCTTGTTAATGCATTCATCGAGAGATTCTATCCCGAGACTAATACTTTCCACTTCCCGTTTGGGGAAATGACGATTACACCGACCGATGTTCAACACATCCTTGGCATTCCTTTTCTTGGTGTAAATTTAAACAAAGACAATGGATTTCAAAAGAGAATGACTTTGAATGAAGCCAAAAATCTTATGTTAGAAACACTTGGTATGGACGTGAATCCACCGGAGGTAGAGGAATCCCGTCAAGTGAAGCTAGAATGGTTAAGGTCCTTTTTTTCAGGGAGAAAGGTTAACCGAGACTATGAAGATCAAGAGTTTACTGCTCGAGCATACCTTCTCTATTTGGTAGGGTGTTGCTTGTATCCCGACAAGACCGGGAACAAGGTTAGCATCTACCACCTCCGGTGGATCAGGGACATTTATAATATTTCGACATATGCATTGGGTCAGGGTGCATTGGTGAGCTTGTTCGATGAGCTTGGAGCAGCCTCTCGCTGTGGAACCAAGTCTTTCACAGGGTGTGTATCTCTTTTGCAGGTAAACTCAAGCCCTTGGTAATATTTACATATATTCAGATAAAAACTTAAGTAATCTATATGATATATCTCTTGTTTAATTATTTTACCATCGTAATTAGGTCTGGATATACGAACATTTTCCACACCTGGGTAGGCATGTTTACAACGATCAATTCCAACCAGGTATGCCATTGATTTTCAAATACAAGCCCCCGTCGCACGACCGAGAACAAGATATGAACCTGATAACACTAAGGGAACGTATTGACGACCTTGCAGTGACTGATGTAAGTATTACCAACTTTGTAATTATCTCCTACATCGTCAAATTTAATACATTATTGCTAATATTGGTTTTATAATATATTTAGGTTGTTTGGGACCAATATAAAGAACAAAGAGAGCATTACCCCTCCCTCCCTTGTCAATGGTTTAATGGATGGTTCACATTCTTCGACTTGGATCAAGGGTATTTTCCACAAAGGATCTTGCGGCAGTTTGGGTGGCTACAGACTATACCGTCGTCCACGTGGAGACTTTGTCCTCGGAGGACAAAGTCTGGCCCTCGTACCTATAAACCCTTCTATCTCCCACAGCATAGATGTTTATGGCGCGATAATGATTGGGAAAATCATTGTTTGCAGCCCGACATGATATCCCGTCCGACGGTTGAAGAAGGGGAGTGCTCCAATGAGTACGTCAAATGGTATAGGAGGGTATCCCATCCACGGGTACAAAACCCTGAACGTAGGATTTCCCTTGCAAGAGCACAACCGATAGAGGTCCAAATGCCCACATTGGTCAGTATGCGGTCTTTCTTAGTTTATATTCATAGTATTCTTTAATTTCACAACATTGATATTTTTTTCCTTTTTGATTGTTTAGAAACGCCGTCTTCGTATCTTGACAAACTTCCTCAAAAGCTGTGTACGTGGTCAACCGCCTAGCCCCAGATGGTCTAAAGCAATTCGTATGTCTGAGAATGCTTTTGCCCCGGTGGATGTACCTGAATATGCTGAAGCGGAGGACACATTTGAAGAAAGGGAAGATCAAGTAAGAGAAGGAAATGAAGAAAGGGACGAAGATGAGGAAGAAGACGAGGAAGGGGATGAAGATGATGAAGAAGACGAGGAAGGGGAAGAAGATGATGAAGAAGACGAGGAAGGGGAAGAAGATGATGAAGAAGACGAGGAAGGGGAAGAAGATGATGAAGAAGAGTAGTTTCATATCAAACATTATTGTTGATTTTTGTTATAACTTGTGTTTTTGTTAGTGAATGGAAAATTCAAAAGTGAAAGTAATGGATGGCGTTTTCCTGCTATTACTTACATGTTGTGGCTCTCAATTTAATGGTTGTGTTTTTGTTAGTTCAAGGTGGCTCTCAAATTTTAGGTTGTGTGTAGGTATTGAAAAAAGAAGTTATAAATTTGGAGCTTCAATTCGACCAGTGCTGGTCGAATTTTGTTAATAAACTCGACCACCACTAGTCGAAACGAATCAAAATTGATCCGTAACCAGGTTCGACCAGTGCTGGTCGAATTTGTGTCTCAAACTCGACCACCACTGGTCGAATTTCTGCCTCAAACTCGACCAGCACTGAGTGGAAACTGATCTGAATTGTTTTTTGGCCTTCTGAACTGTCCAATTTAAACGCTAATCAAATATGTAAGTGTATAAAGAATGATGTATATATTTATTGGTTAGATTAGTTAAAATATAAAAAGATAATAACAAAAGAAAAGAATGACATGTATATTTATTGATAGGTTAAAATTAGTTACATGTATCTATTGATCAATTGCGAAAATCGAAGTAATTACATGTATCGTGTCATACACTAAAAACCCGCAGTGGTCAAGTCTTAATCATCGAGTGTTATATTCACCGGAGATTGCTCTTTCACGTAACCCATTATCTTTTCAAATTCCGCTATTTGATCCGAGAACATAGACAACCATGCCTTAGAATGATCAGTTACAGTCCGTTTCCAAAATTGATAAGGTGGCTCTGGTGGCATCGGGGAACCCGGATTCAAGGTCAAACCTACATAATGACTACTATTTACGTGTGCCATAACGATCAACCTGTTTCTCGTGTATTGGGAGTAAGGATACCGACTAGGTACAAATGTGAAGTTCATGTCACGGGAGATAAGAACAACCACAGTTACGAAAGCCTCGGCAATAATGAATCCAGCTTCCGGCATCTGAAGCCAGTAGTCACTAGTAATGTCCCTGTCCCCGTAGTAATCAAACCTTTTCCGCAATTTATGTACTATCTCCAAATCGAACATCTTTGTATAGAAATCAATGTTTAAATCCAATTCTTTTACCATGGCTTGTCTAACATCTTTCCATCCACTTTCAAGGTCAAGACCCATTTTCATGGCAACTACGTGGTACCCACAATGACCGTCGCCTGGCACATCTTCGATGCTAGATATGTAGGTTTGCATAGGCTTGGGTAATTGAGACAAGTAATTCCACCTTGGGGGTAGGTTTGGTGTTGTAGGTGCATTCCTCATCACATCAGCCGTTTGAGATTGCTGTGAATTGATTGTCGCTTTAGCACTTGAAGTTTTTATCGACCCTTTTGCATTGAGGGTCTTCTTTTTGACCTGCTGTTTTACGGTTGAATTTGCACTGGAAGCCAATTCATGTTCAAAGAGAGACGGATTCCGTTTGGTTGACTCGTCGGCTTGCCTTTGCTTCTTACTTCGGCGACCTTTAGTCTTAACTTTATCATTTGGCTCTTGCATTCGTGTAGATGATGCTGTCCCAAACTCCTTCATTTTCTGAACAAGTGCGGCTCGTTCAGGTTCCGACCCTTCAATCCATCTTTGCCTCATATGTTTTAATTCAGGAAGGAAGTCAAATGCAACAGCCTCCTCAACATAAGGTACTGATGATAATTGCTTCCAATGTGGCTCAATGGCAGTAAGAGGGATGGATATACCCTCCGCCTGAAACCGTACCAACTCACATGCACAAGGTAGCCCATGAGTACTGCGAACCACGCATCGACAATCCGCTTTTGTCATTCCTTCTTTCCCAATTCGGTCGAGCTCATCTACTAAACGGTCCAATGCAAGATGTGAAACATAGTTCCTTAGCTTCGTCAAATGTTTAATTTGGTGCCGATGTTTAGTTTGTGTTAAACTCTTTTCAAAGTCAGCTTTGATCTCACTAATCTCAGTTTGGAGCATGAGGTGCATTGTATGCCAACATGTGACAAAATTTCCAGAATTGGTATCCAACCACCGCTTTAGCTTTGCATGCTCACTCTCCGCTCTATTCGTTGTGGCATTGCCGTAGTGTTTAAGTTTATTTGTCCATGCCACAACAAACTGTTCTTTATGCGGGGTCAACCAAACATCCTTTACGTATGAGACATATTCCGGGTAACTATCCCCCCATCTTTTTACAAAAAGAGCATAAGCATCATTGTATTCACCTTCGGTTTCCGCTTGCCAAACATTATGCCAATCGTTATTAAACTTCTCCCATAACTTTGGATGTTGAACAAACTTACAATGGGACTGTACATTCTTGCAGACATGCCATGTACATAGCAATCGCTTTGCTTCTGGAAAGACAACTTCAATGGAATTTATCAACGCCAATTCTCTATCCGTGATGATTACAGATGGTAAGTTAGTGGGCTTGTACATTGCCTTGACAAGTGACAAAGCCCAAGTGTAGTGCCATTCGGTCTCCCCCTTCATGAAAGCAAATGCAACAGTGAAGGTTTTTCCTGTGGAGGTAACTCCGACAGCATGAAATAGCGGCATCTTAAACCGATTGGTATTATAGGTCGAATCAATGATAAGCAAATGAGGAAAACACAGCGCAAGCAAAACAGCCTCTGGGTGGGACCATAATATATTTACTATCACCTCATCTTCATCCTTCAAATGCCATTCGGCGTAGTGGTATTTCTGCAACAAGTGTTCTAACTGTTGCATTGCTGATCTTCCTTCCATCTGACCCAGTCTGTGTTGTGCTCTACAGTTGTAAATGGTTCTCATGGTTGACTTATTATGTGGGTTGTTCTTCTTCAATGCCGCATGTATTTGCCCCGGTTTGACGCCACTTAGTGTCATATCAATAACTAATTTTTCTTCTTCTTTAGTCAACCTTGCGACATGAGCGTGTCCAATTAATGTGATGGGAAGAAGGTGATTATGAAATCCACACTTAACCGTAACATTCCACTTATTGTCCCCCATACAAAAACTCCGTACCTTAAAAGGGCAATCACATTTTTTGGTACCAGTCTCCCTTTTCTTCCTCTTTAGATTTGGGCATGGTTTCTCGTTGGCCTTGTCCCCATAAGTCTTTTTATGGTGACTTGTGTACACGCCGCTTCTCTCGCACCGTAACTCAATGAAAGAGCCCTTTCCCCCAATTTTATTTTTTCCATATCCTCGCACAATTACTACATTGTGCTCTCTTCCCATGTCTTGGCACCATTGAGTGACAGCCTCTTTTGAATCAAATATCTACACAAACAAAATAAGAATCTAAGTTGCAACCCTATAAAAGCACAAGCATTGTAGTAGAAAATTAATTTGTAAATTTATTCATACGATGTCAGTGCTAAAATATTCTGTCAAATCCTGACCCACGATAGAGATAGGTTCGGCATCATCTCTTTCTTTTGAATTGGACTCATTATGTGGAACTTCTGTTTTAGGTTCATCCGCAACCTCATTCTACAAAGAAGTATAAACCATACTCAAAAAAGTTAACAAAAAAAAAACCATTATAGTTCCAACTAAAAATGATGGATTGTTTTAACTAAATTCAACCACATACGGTTGAAAAGTAACACCATATTCAACTAAGAGTGGTTAAGTCACTAGAGGGTTTCTGTCAAAACTCTACCGCTGCCGGTTGAGGTTTAAACCAAAATTCGACCACTGGTGGTTGAGTTTTGAAGAAAAACTCAACCACTGGTGGTTGAGTTTATATCCAAAACTCAACCACCAGTGGTTGAGTTTTTCTTCAAAACTCAACCACCAGTGGTCGAATTTGGGTTTAAACCTCAACAAGTGGTCGTCGAGTTTATAAAAACTCTCAACCAGTGGTGGTCGAGTTGTTTCGAATAACTCCATCTTCCTCGTACGAATTAAGTACGAAAACTGAAAATTTTGATCTCAATAAAAAACGTTTGAAACAAAAAAAAAAGCATATGAATTAGTTGTATTACCTCATTACTATTTGATTGAGAGATTTTCATTGGATTTGAGGAACCCAAACCATCCAAAAAGGAATATTTAGGTTTTTGGGACTCCATTAATGGTGAACTTTGCTTCAATTCATCTTCCTCCATTAATGGCGTTCCTTCTTCAAATTCTTCATCCTTCATAAGGTATCCCGCCAATAAGGACTTCGATCCTTGGTGGTCGAATAAAAGTTTTAGAGAGAGAAAGTAGTTGGAGAGAAAGAGTAGTTTAATGGAGAATTAGAAAACGTGTTGGAGAGAGAAAGGGGGTTGGAGGTGGTAGTTTAATTTACACCCACACCACCCCCTTAGTAAAAATTAGAAAAATATTAGAAGGGTGATTTTGGGTTAAAAGCCCATTTAACTTGTCCACCCCCCTAACATTTTTGAGAACCCCTTTAACAACACCCAAAAAAAAAACATAAAAAAGCTCGGGGCCAACCGTTTGATGCCTTCTTCGACTTACACGTAGTTCGCACGTGTGAGAGCTCAATGGAGAAAATTGGACCGTTGGGCAAGTGTGACTTTTATTACATCCATAAGGGTAAAATAGACTTTTTAACGAGGTCTTTGACTTTTGTTCAACTTTTTGGATGGTCAACTGAGTCAACTGTTATCTCAAGACCGAAAATGCTTTTGTGACGGGCTTCTAAATCTGTATATTTTTACAGATTGAGGTGGCACTCTCAATCCACTATTTATTGTGATTTGTGTGGTCCCCACAACTAACTGTTTCACACAATGAGTGGTAGATTGAGGGTGCCACCTCAATCTGTATAAATATATAGATTTAGAGGCTGGTCTCAATAGCACTTTTGTCTCAGGACATATCCAGATCCCTGAGCCTAAGATCAGACTTTATATGTGACCTTACTTAACCCTTATTTTTTTTGGTTAAATCAATACTAATTAACCCTAATTAACCCTTGTTTTTTTTTTGGCCGTTCCCCTTACTAATTAACCCTTGTTTTTTTTAAATCAATACTAATTAACCCTTGTTTATTTTAATTACAGGTTTCTAGAATTAAAAAAAAATGAGATCTGAAATGTGAATCTGATATGTCAAGAACCATGGGGTAAAAAAACCGAAAAAAGAAAACAAATCTTCATCCGCCTATGAAGATTTTGTTAGGTTTTTATTTTTGCTGTTATTGTTCTTTTCTCTCTTATTCTCATGTATTTGTTTCATTTCAGATCTAAATCTCTATCTCTCTCTCTTTCTCTGTGTGTTTCTATGTGTGTTTGCAAGTCTCGGACGGGATCTCTCTATAGACCGGAGGTATATAGGGTACTGATCTCAAAATTACAATTCCAATCCTTCCGATCTGTTCTCTCGCAACCGATCTCACATTTTTTTTAATAGACTTCATCTCAGATGTATAAATCTAAAGGAAGAAGACCTAAAATCTGTTGAAGGTTCTTTTTAAATTTGATCTCTTTTTCTATTCTGGTCTGACAGACGGTGGTTTCTTATTTTCTCCATAATGGGTGGTCAAGGTTGTTTTTTTTTTTTTTTTTTTTTTTTTTTTTTAAAG
>MVGT01003007.1:97372-113191 GCA_002174775.1 Macleaya cordata
CAGTGTGGGAAACACTCTTAGCAATCTAACCACCTATGGTACTTAGTGTTCTAAGTCACTTACCATCCTAGGATGTCTTCCGGTGGTGAGTTGAGTTCTTCGGAGCCTCTGTAGATTTCTTTTCTTTCAACCGAAGTAAACCGAGACTCACTAGACTCTAACTCAAGTTACATTGACCATCTTGAGTTTACCTTTGACACGAAATTCGACAAACATAAAACATGGACCTTTCACCAGGAGTTGTTACACTTCTCAAGTCTTCGCCTAATCTAGGCAACATGTAACCTCACAATTTCTAGAATCATACACGTACCTATCCAAGCATGGTTTTCCAGAAAGAGAAATAGAATAACCTAGATTTCAATAGTTTTCCTATATCATGAGAATTTCATTCCTGTCATGAGACAGAAAAACATAATGAAAATACGAAACAAATCATTGTTTTTAGGAAAACTTCAATGATTTGCTCGTGTAGGCATTCAACATCTTTTTTCAGATCACCTTAAAATACATATTATAATACTATAAGTTTTAATAGTAGAAAATACTTTTTCCTATAAAAACTAACATCAATGTATATATTGTGATCTCCCATCTAATATTATTCTGGGGAAATCAGGTAATATAATCCGGGGAAAGCCGGGTAATCGGGAGAAATCCTGTAATATAATCCGGGGAAAGCCGGTAATAATCATGGTCGGGGGAAAGCCCAGCATAACACATATCATATATATTCCGGGGAAAAGCCCATACCTAGGGAATCACCAACACATACCTAACAACTGGGAACCTCCATCACACACATCATCTCAAAACAACTACTTCTCCCAACAAATGGAAGGAAGTAATATATATATATTATAAGAACCCCAAAATCCATTTGGTTTTGAAAATATACCCATCCCCAAAGCTCGATAACGATTAAGCCTCGATTCTTTTGAAAATATAGTTTATTTAACATAAGTAAGAAAAGAATCATCTATATATATGTATATAATTCATCCATATATACTAATTATTAGAAATCTAGTTATTTTTAATGAAATAACTAATACTGTTTTACATCACTATGTAAAACTATATATTTTTGGAGAATCATTTTCACATCAGGACATTCGAGTAAATCATGCATGCTTTGCAAAATAATTACATTTGATTACAAATCTAAACCCTAACAAAAGCATTGAAAGTACTTTAATGGCTATAAGAGAGTATTTATAAGTTCCTACCTTAAATCCCGCAAGGCTAGCTCTTTACCGCGTTGTTCGCCGCCAATTATTAGTCCTAGCACAAACTCCCAACTGTAAACAACATGTTCAATTCACTTTTAGAATTCTATACTATTAATTTTACAAAGACTAGTTTGGTATTCTAAACTCTAACCTACACTGTCTCTACAAGGGTCCAAGTACCCTTAATCATCATCTCTTAACATCTAAAAACCTCTAATAATTGAAAACACTTTATAACTAAATAAGAGTTTTAGCCATTCATCCTAATAAAATTTACTCTTACTAGAAAAGTCCTACTCATAATTAATCTTTACTCTAAAAATCTGATTTGCTAAAATCATGATTCAAATGCTATAAATAATCTAATTTCAATACTAACCTAGAATTACAGAAACCTATATCCATAAAATTTCTCTAATCTTTAAATCAAGGAGTTTTCATAACTTTCATAATTTAGTTTTCAATCAAAAGCCCTCATTTTTAGATCATCAAAATATTTCCAACATCAAATTCCATAATTTTCTTCACAAAATCCTAACCTAAAATCATTAATTCCATTCTTCTTCCATCGCCTATTTCAATTTTTATAATTCAAAGTAAGATCTAGGCTAGCTTAAACTTTCAAAATCAACCTAACTATAATTCAATATGATTTTAAGAGTTCAAACAAAAACTAATTAGTTTCCTAACAAAAGAAAATAGATTTTTAACTTTTAGATAAAAAGGACCCAAATCTTACCTTCTAATCATTAATTTTATCAAATAAGGGTTTGAATGAAACTTAACAAAATCAACCCTAAGTTTGAAAACTAAAGAGAAACAACATAAAAATACCTAATTTAAAACAAAATGAAGAGCTAGGGTTTCAATTTTACCTCCAACAACAAATTCACAGCCCAATCGATCCCCCCATCATCATCGCCATCTTCTTATTCTTCTCACGTCTCTCTCTCTCTCTCTCCCTCTCTCTCTCTCTCTCTTAATCTCTGCAGTCTCTCTCCTTTTTCTATATTTCTTCTTCTCTGTTCATCGTCTCTCTCTACTGATTTCTCTCTCTCCATTTCTTTATTTCTCTTTTTCTTTCCGCTCTTCTTTTTCTGCTTCTCCTTTTCTCCCGTCCTTTTCTTTCCCTCTACCGTTCTCTCTCTAACTCTCTCTCACTAACTCTCTACTCTACTGTTTGTAAACATAAAAGAGAGTTATCTCTCTGATTTTGTTTTAGCCAAATTCCAATCGGTGGATATGAAAGGGAATGTGTAAAACCAAATAATAAGAGATAGCTACAAGGAAAACATTATGGTGTACGCACATACATATAAATTATGTGTATAGACATATATATATGTACCGTTTGCTAATTAAATAAGCGTCTACAAGTTTAAACTAACTGACTTAATAAATAAATTTTAGTCAAAATCGCGGGTACATATTGACCTTAGTCAAAATCGTGTTCTTCGTATCGGCCTCATTCAGTGTACGATTTTTGCGTGTGAGTAGTTCAAATTCAATAACTTTTCGAGATCTATCAATTCGTATGATTAGATTCTTCAAATAACTCTTCGATCAAAATTTTATTATTTAATTCTAAGTTTAATTATTAATACTAACCTTACTTATTTTAATAATTAATTAGTTTCAAGATCAAAACATTGCACTAGACTAAATTTGAATCGACTTGACATTGACCAATCAATTAAATTATTTTGGATCGTTACATATATGCAGGTCTTATATCTGAATTAATTCGAGTAAGGTTCAATTGAGAGAGGATATCTAAAAAAGAAGTCAATCCAACATTTGATAAAAGTTACATTTGCACCAACAAATTAAAGCATCTGAAGTCAAAGCAAAGACATTTTTTTTTCCAACAAAATGACCAAATCAACTTCTTTATAAGTTTTGCCCTCAAGGTATACACTTCATGGATTGGGTTGTCTTTAATATTCAATACAAAGAACAATTTCACAAAACAAAAATTAAAAAAAATCAGGTTTTGGTAAAGAAAGTCCAATCCAGATGCAGAAAAATAGAGGATTGACATCTCCCTCCCAGTGAGTAAGACTTCTCACAAAGTTTACAGATACCTAAAGAAAAAAAAATCAAGAACGATCAATACGAAACCCCATTTGGATGGCGATCTAGATCTGGGAAGCCATCACTGGTTTTGTTCTTCAATTCTTTTATTTTTTGTTGTTTTGGTGAGCAAGGACGGCGATTTGGTCTCAGATCTGGACGAGTTGAGAGTGGATCATCTAAAACAAAAGTGTAGAATTCTATTTTAAATCTTTAAGAGGGTTTGCAGACCAGACATGAGTCTCGCTTCGTCTTCTGCTGCCCTTTATCTTCGTCTTCATCTTCATCTTCTGCCCTTCTTCGTCTTCTTCTAAACTGGATTAGGTGAGAGATAGTTTTTAGAAAACACAATATTGGGCTGAAAACCCTCCTTTTATAACCGTTTCATGTAAAGGACAAGCAATTTTTGTTTTGTAAGAGCCTCTCCAATGCAAACATGGTCTGCTTAAAAGTGGTGTGCCATGTAGAAAGCACATCCAATTTATTCTTAAAACAGTCTCCAATGCAAATGTGCTCATCTAATATGAAGATGATGTGGCAGGTAGTTGGGAAGACATCATCTAGTCCATCCTCTTGTTCTAGAGGTTCACCAAGAGAATGTCTTCCCATCCTAGTCAGCAAATTTAGTTAAAGATATTATTCTCTCTCCTCTTTTTTAGTAAATCTCATTAAAGATTTCATTTTCTCTATCCTTTTTTACAACTAAAAAAATAAAATATTTAATTAATTAGATGCTACATAGGCAAAACTAACAACCAAACCACATTTGCATTGGAGATGCATTTTTCTTTCTAACATAAATTGTGGAACTTTTTTCTCCACATAGGAAGCAAATCTCAAGAAGATGTCTTGAAAGCCATGCCACATAGAAAACATAGCACATTTGCATTGAAAATGCTCTAAGCCTAATCCCTACTTTTTAACGTTTTATAAGCAAAGGAGTTAGTTCCTTCTTCTATTTTAAAACTGTAAAATTTTGGTACCTAAACTACCCTTTCCTTTGCTAAACACATAGACTTCTAACTGTTTCTGTTTGTGGGGAACCGATGACGTGGCAGAGAGAGAAAATAAGTTTTTTTAAAATTAAAAATGCTATAACTTTTAATCTACAATTTAGATATTGACCAAATTTATATTTTTGGAAAGCATTTTCCAAGATCTTTAAAATGAGACTAGACAACAATACTAAATTTTTTAAAAAAATCTTCGTAATTATTAGACTATAAAAACCCATAACTGCTTGCATAATAAAAACGTCTATAATTTGCATTGTAAAAAATCAGTAAAGTATTGTAGTTCATGGTATGCAAGTTCAAAGTTAACTAATGTATGCAAATTATAATTTGCATCAACTATTTTAAATACTTTTGAGTATCTACACTTTTCTAAGTCTCAATGCAAACAAATTGCATAAGAAAAACCGAAAAACTACTTTTTAAACAATGCAAATTATAATTTGCATAGGCGTTTTAAATATATTTGAGCATCTGCACTTTTCAAAGCCTATGTGCAAACAAATTGCATAAAAAAAAGTAGAAAAAAAGCTTTTTAAACAATGCAAATTATAATTTGCATAGTCAAAAATAATACAAATTATAATTTGCATAGGCCTTTTTAAATACTTTTGAGCATTTGCACTTTTCAAAGCCTCTATGCAAACAAATTGCATAAGAAAAAAGCCGAAAAACTACTTTTTAAACAATGCAAACTATAATTTAACAATGCAAATTATAATTTGCATACAATTATTTAAGTTTTTAGCTTGTTAAATGAATTTTTTTTGGATTTTTTTTTTTGAATTTGGTATTCATGTCTGATCTTGTTTTAAAGATCTTCAAAAATGCTTATAACGATATAAATCTTGTTCAAATCCGATTTATATTTTGAAAGTTATAGCCATTTTTATGTTAAAATTCATTAATTAGGTTTTGCTAACGTCCACCGTCGTTATTCAGTAGATGGTTTTTTCGTCTTTTTACACTGCGCTAACATGTGCCGAGGACTGTTCGTGCATAAAAAAAGGCTGTCATCCCCGTCAATTTTTTCCCATGCAAGAGCATCTATAGGTGACAGCCTTTCTCTTTTTCTAAAAAAGAGCAATAAAAGTCTCTCGGCTCGGCTCAAGCTCTAAAATTAGTGCCTCGTCATCATTAATCCTTGCCATTAATTTTTGAAGATCGTACGGCTAGGAGTAACTGTAACGGGATAGTACATTTAACGATGTACTCTGACCCGTTCTCTTTAAAAACTGGTTTTCTAAAACCATACTTATCCGGTTATAGTGGTTTTCGAAAACCCAGATTCTGCTGATAAAGAGTTTTGGGTTGAATGTTACTAAGTACATGTCTTTTCTTTTTTTTTTTCACACATTTATGAAACAAAACAGTTCCTGCAAAATCTCTTCATTTCACTCCAAAACCTTTTGATTCCTTTAAAGAAAAAAAAAAAGATTCTCAAACCTGATTGCCAGTTTCTGTATTGACTACGACCAGCGAAGCATCATCATCATGCATGAAGAATGAATAGTCACTCAACATTGTAATATCTTATATCCCACTAAAGCAAATCGTCCCACAAGCGCTCTAGTTAGACAGCTTCAAAGAAAAGAACTTGAGGTTGTAAATGCTCTTGTTGACACATGCTAAGAACATCATTCCAGCAACCTATTACCTAGATTAGTCAAAATCGACTATGAAAAACAGATTAGGGGAGTTATGAATAATGATAATAACGATAATAATAATAATAACGATAATTTGTTTTTGAGAAAATAATAATAATAACGATAATGATACAACAGGGTTAATGTTACCTTTGCAGATTTGCCGTCATACATGATCCATCCTTTTTCATGCTCACAACTGTAAGCAAAACAGTAATAGTGTTTCCCATAACAGCATGCCTATTAACCACAGAACAACAATCAGCTATCAAAAGATGATGGTAATAAACTGGAACCATCCCAACAAGTTGTCTACAATTGATTAAACAATTAGAGATGTGGTAATAAAGGACAAGTATGCTGCTCACAATTAACCACAGAACAACAATCAGCGATCAAAAGATGATGGTAATAAACAGGAACCATCTCAACATGTTGTCTACAATTGATTAAACAGTTAAGAGGTGGTAATAAAGCACAAGTATGTTGGTCACACCTCAGCAAAAATGGAATACATCGGCTGTATTCTGCTCGGTGTTGCAATGGTTGAGTTGTTTAGACCTTTACATTGCCCAAGGATTTATTCTTTTCACATATAAAGTATTTACTACTCTCTTGATCCAGAAAAACAAAATTAGGATGTTCGACAGTCCACAATAAATTTTCTGTAAGATTTCATGCCATCAGAGCCTGACAATCATGGGTTTCTCTTATCTTTTGGATCTTAAATGAAACTATTTTTTTTTTTGGATCGTAAATGAAACTAATGTGAATGTTGCCTTCTATAAGTATCTGGGAATTTGATTCATTCAGAGACTGAAGAGCATAAATATCAGGTTAGAAACACAAGGGTTTCTAGCTTCCATACATACCGATATAGTTTGCTGGTACTTCATTAGATATGGTGTTCATGTTTCTTGTCCTAAGTGGTGTTTCATGAGTTTCAATCTTTAGACAAATGGTGGTTTCAGGTTTCTATTATATTGTTTATCTTGACCTCTTCTTCTGGAAGCCACTTCAATCTCGTATCATTTTCACCTAATGAATTCTATAAATTTTCATTTGATCTAGTGTTATGAGAGAGCTACTATTAGATGAAATAGGGTGGACCCATTATGCATGCATGGAGATGTACTAGCAAGAGGATCCCTGGTTAACATTTCTCTTGCTTCTTTTAATCTAAATCGAAAAATAGCCCCTACTATTAGATGAAATAGGGTGGACCATTAAGCATGCATGGAGAGGAACCTGCCAGAGGATCCATGGTTAACATTTCTCTTACTTCTTTCACTCTAAATCACAAAAATTGCCCCTACTCATTCCTTATTATACAGCAAAAATGTTAGATAAAGGTTCCAAAAAGACCCGCACAAGTTTGAGTAGGAAGGAGCTAATAAAGTATACTACAACAAAGGAAACAAGAATCTAGGGAAGTGCAGGAATTAGTATGATGAACATGCTCAGAAGAGAAACAACTAGAAAGTATAACTCTTTCTATTAGTAAGACTACAAAACTATTCGCAGTTTAGATCCAAAATTATTAAATTAGAACTACTCCTTCAGGCTTTTCAGCTTAAACTTAAAAAAATGGAGATTATGAAGCCGAGTGACGAAACCACATATTTTCAATGTACTTTTTTAAATAAATTGACAAGAAACAAGTTAAAACAGCAATAAAAGCAACTTAAGATCCATATCCAAACCATAATTTACTACTAGTTTTCTGGGTTATCAGAGCATACCATAGAAACTAGGTAATGTTTGTTCCCTGGCTCTAGACCGTGATACAAGACGCCAATATCTATCTCAGTGGTTAGGGCTTTTAATGTTGCTGATACATTATCTGCACTTTCGCATGTACTTAGCCAACCCAGAACTACAATATCACAAAAATGAATTATTTTATGAAAGAGAAAAACTGATCATGTCAAACAGCATGATACATAGATGGCTCAAATATTTATACCTGTTGTGAACACGTAGAGTTTTTTTAAGACTGCGATGTACATGGTTGAGCTCTCGACAACCATCAGCCATTGGGTCACAAGCTAGCTGACGATTCATCTCTACAAGCTTTATCAGTTCATCAAACGAGCAATCGTTATTGTTTATCTGACAAAAGGAACTCATTGTTAATAACCTTGAAAGTGATGTAGATCAAAGTGCGGAAGCGTAAAAACAACTAACTCTCTCAAACAATAACTCTCCAACCATCAAACTAAACCCAAAATATCCTTCAACTCTCAAATCAACTCAAAAACACACAATAATTTTCGTACTAGGAGCTCTTTATATAGATAACTCCTCACAAAACAGTCTAAAACTTACTAAAAACAAGAAAACTTGCTAGCCAAGGTAACTACTAACCTAGCCAAGAAAACTTGCCAGCCAAACTCACAAAAGAGTCTAAAACTTAATCCTACAGCAATCTTAATAAAAAAAAAAAGGAACCAAATACTATCAAATCACATCAAAAATAAATAAAAATTCCTCTTTGAAGATTCTAGAAAATTAGAGAAACAATTAAACATATGATACATGCCTTCATAGTTCGGAGATCACTGGCACTGATCTGGTGAAAGAATGAAGTGCATTGTTGTTTGGACTCCACCGAGCATCTCCAGCACTTCACTTCTTCGAAAATCTTCATCGCAAAAACAGTATGTGCTATACAAGCACAATCTACACAATCCCAGCCCGAACAAGGAGTAAATGACCTATGAAGGCAATCAAAGATGATTGATAATACTTCATAAGTATCATTCATCTCAGCCTGAAATTGCATTGCAAAATCTAATCAATTGCATAAAAATAAGACAATTTGACGTAGTTTAAACCAGCGGAAACGAATAATAAGTAAACAACAAAAACGAAGAAAGGAACCTAAAGCTTTAATCTATCTAATGTCATTCCAATCGTCATCATCTCTACTTTTCTTTTAGTTTGTTTCAAGGCTAGGTTGTAGATATATTCAATTAGCTAAGATCGACTAATGAGTCTTTACTATTACCATCTTCTTTATTGTTTATGTTTTCGGGGATTAAGATCTCATTTGAGTGGCCATTAAATTATTCCAGTGATGAGTTCCAATCTCTAGAGATATAGCTCTTCATTTCGAGCCCCGAGCATTTTCCTTCCTACTGCTACCTTAGTTTATTTTTTGAAAAGGTACAAATATTTTATTGAAGAGGGAGAACCCAACGAATAGAAACAAACACGCTACAGGGCAAAGCACCTGAACCTAAAGAAACAGAACCAAGAAATTAAGGACTACTACAGAGATTGCCCAGTCCATACTTCTACTCCAAAAAAACAAAGTTCCTTGAGTACCAGGGTGGCACTCTCTATCGTATGGACTGTCTTTGAAGATGGTATCATTCCTACATTTCCACACCGTCCAATAAATCGCACGAGGCAATGTGAGCTAGAATTTTCTCCCAGTCGAGGGAAGTCTGATTTTGGACCATATGTCGACCACTTGTCCAAACTGTTGGGGTCTACACCATTGTATTCCGAATGAGTGACACAAAGTTCCACAGCTCCGATGATATCTTGCAATGCAATAGAAGGTGGTCGCATGTTTCTTCTTTCCTTTGACACAGTTCACACCTATTAGGGGTCACTTTGCCCCTCTGCTTCAAAGCGTCGATCGTAAGGAGTTTCCTGAAGTATGCTGCCCATACTGTGAAGGCTACCTTAGTAGGGGCCAATGTACTCCACACCGTAGTTGCAGGGAAGGGGACCTCTCTACTAGGAAGGAGTGATTCATAGCAAGAGTGGACTGAGGACAATTTGTTCCGTGCTGGTAGCCATGTTAGAGTGTCGTTTGCGTCAGTTGAGAGGTTCAAGCTGTTGTGTTTCTGCATCAGCCCGCCGAGTGGTTCCTGCTCCCAATCATAACATTGTCTCCTAAACCCCATGTCCCAGACCAGTACTCCATCAAACTGCTCAAAACAGTCTGCCACAAACGCTTCCTTCTTCAACGAGACTTGATATTGGCGTGGGAAGGTGATCATCAGCGGGACAGTATCACACCATGGGTCACGCCAGAATTTACTAAATCTCCTTTCCCCACCTCGAAACTCCCATTCCTAGAAAAGTCCACCTTCATATTGGAGATACCTCTCCACACTGAGCATCCGTAAGCAGATTTCGGGTGCTTTGCTTCCCACCCATTAGCAGTAAGGCCAAATTTCTCTGCAATCCGCAGTCTCCAAAGACTTTTAACTTCAACACCAAGGCGCCAGGGGTTGGTGTCCAACTTCGCTGGGCTCGCGTTAGATGGGCCTGGTCCTGTCGTCTGAGGGTGGGCCTGTTTATTCTTATTCTTATTCTTGTACCTCCTTCTTTTATAGTACGAGTTCCATTCAGATTCATGGGTCCCTCCAGATCTGACTTGCTATTTTATCCCGTGAAAATTAGAGCATTTTGAGCCTCTGTACTCTTATGGGTGTATGTGGCTTCCACCAACCCTCGAATCTCGGGCACCTTTAGCAGACTTGACATTTCTCCTGCTGTCCCCCATTCCTTTGACTTGCCTTTCCCTTGGCTTGTACTTTCCTGTAAGGTGGGCCTTCCGCATGCCGCTGTGTCAGCGGTCACATCCAACCACGTAACTCCAAACCCTGTTGTCGTCGGCGTCAGATCAGAGGTGATCGCCGCTCCACCTGGTCTTACCGGAAGCAAGATTTCTACCCAAAAAATCTGGTCACTCCACCATCGGGATCCGATGGGGGAATGGCTGCCCCTTCCCTTCGTTTGACTTGGACCTTTGCTGCAGTCAGATCTTTAAAATTTATCGTGTCTGGGTGTATGCACACCAGATCCCCGAAACATTTAACCAGCATGGTAAACGACTCCATCCTCCAACAATTAAACAGCAGTCCTTTCAGGGATAACCAGCATAGATCCGTGTTCCCATTGAACTCTACCTAATTACACTCTGGCCACCATCTTCTAAAGCTCACCGTACCTAGCGGAAGTTGCAAGGAACCTAACTTTAAGAGTTCTTCAGAGGTTTCCTTTCTTGAAGTTGAAACCAACGCGAGGCCTTCTTTGATAGGATTTAGACCGAAGTCTTTCAGACCTGTAGATTTAGAGATACGGTACACAAGCACCACCAAGGACGCTGATCCAGGTTACACAATCGCCACCACACGTTGGTACCATTCCTCCAGCGCTGGGTAGGATACCGGATTAGGTGGTGGGAGGGTTTGAAGGAATGCGAGAGGAGATCGGGCAGGCTGGTTNCCTCTTTTGGGCAGTTGGAACTAAGGCAACATCATCCCATTGCCTGGCTGATGTCCTCCTCTTGTAAAACATCGTCATCATCATCAAAGGGTACCTCTCTACCAATAAGAGGATTGGCTTATCCCTTAACTTAATTATCCAGTTGTTGAATGACTCAGAAAAATTATTGGTTACATGTTCAGAATGTGTGAAGTGTGGAAATTTTGACCTGGACCAACTCTTTGGATCCTCATTCATCAAGTAGCTATATGCCCTTGGGTCTTGATCTTTAACCTGCTCCATCCATAGTTTGAAATCACTCTCTTTGTAAGACTTGGCTGCATTCCACACAGTCATCTCCAATATCTTACCCAACCTTTTGTGGTGTTGCCTTTTTCTTTTTTTTGATAATCTTATTAATACGCTTCTTAGGTGTTACTACTTCTGACAACAAGGGAGGGTTGGATATTGCTTCAGAGACTGGGTGAGCACACAACTTTAGATGGAGTTCTATGAAACCAGTGTGATCAACCTGTGCCTCAAGCCACATCCTGAAAAAATCTATATCATCTTCTATTTGTTCACTCACTCCATCATGAAACCAAATCAATTCAAACTCAGACTCCTGTGTCAGGTCCTGTAAGTCTGTTTTTAGCCTCCCAAAGAAAATAACTCTACTCATTTTATCTCCATCAAGATTTTGGAATTCATGTACCCTACCACTATAGTGTACCCTGACATTCCTGGTAGGGTATGGAAATCGATTAGTGCAAAAAAAATCAACATTAACAGTATTGTATAATGATCAACTGAAATGAACCACAACAAACACCCACATATAACAATCCTTATATATATAAACCTTTAATCCATATCATCAGTTCAAAAAAATTGGGGTTTCATATAACAATATCATATTAGCAGTATTGTATAATGATCAACTGAAATGAACAATGAAACACCAATTATTACATATTCTAATGTCATCATGAACAACAAAAAAAATCAACAACCACAACAAACACCCACTTGCATTCCTCAACACTGTAAAAAATGCTAATTCAGTACCACTTCCATTCATGAACAAACACACACTTACATTCATCTTTATCCTTTGGGTGCAAGCTAAACCAAATAGGGATTCGAATGATTTGTTACCTTAAAGAAAAAAAAAATCAGTGGCAGTCCTAAATTAGTGGCAGAAAAGTAACTTGCAAGTCCTAAATGAACCCAAATCATACCATGAACAAATAAATCACAACACTTTGTTAGCTTAAAGAAAGAAAAAAAATCAGTAACAGAGAAGCTTAATATGCAACTCCTAAATAAACCTAAATGTTACCATCATCCCCCACTAAGCTAAAAAAATAGGGGTTACATTCATCTTTCTCCTAACTAATTAGGTGTAAGCTAAACCAAATAGGGATTCAAATGGGTAATTAGGGCAATTTCGCATTCATCTTTACAGATCAGTGTCTTTTTGCAATAAACTAAAAGAAAATCGATTTGATTAGAGATAGATAGATAGATAGGTAGATAGGTAGATAGGTAGATAGATAGATAGCTAGAGAGAGATAATGACTTACAGATTCCGGTGGAACATGTTACCGGCGATGTGCTCCGAAGCTTTGATATCCTTCCCCTTCGATCTTCAAATTCAAACTCAAAGTTCAAGTTTCTTCTGATGCTGCCAGAACATTTCTTCTTCGATCTTCAACTTATTCGAACATGGGATGGATTTGATCGACGAACAGATCCTTCAAAACGATGATGTTTTCACTACTGCTTGTCAATGACGATGAAATCAGGTGTTTTCTCCTTCATGCTCTACAATTAGGGCAAAGTTAGGTTCTAATCGTGGTCGTGCATCCTAAGATCGTTAGGATGCTGCCACGTCATAAAGAACTCTTAACTTGGGTTGGGTTGGGTTAGTTAGAGGGGAGGGTATTTAGGACATTTTTTGAGTCACATGACGTGCACGTAGGTCACTTAGATGGAGAAGTGACGGAAATGATAACAGTGGGGGGAAAGTGATTTTCTGAAACATTTGGGCCGGGAGGGGGGAAGACAATTTGCTGTTTTTTTTATGATTTTAGGGTAGATCTGGATTCGAATTGGGTTAATTATAAGGTAGTGGATGTTTAATTTAGGTCAGATTTGGGTTTAATTTCAATAAATTTTAGGCCAGCAATTAAAAATTCTTTGGTAGATTTGGGTTAATAAATTTTAGGCCAGAAATTTATAAATCTGTAAAAAAAACTAACTAATTCTAGATTCTAATTAATTTAGGTCTTATTTGGACCACTTTTTAGTTACAATTTATGTAGATGTGAAGTTCAAATAAAAAAATATTATTGTTATTATTTCCATTTGCAGTGCCAAGTGCAAACCAAGCAACGAGATGCAAATTTAGGGCACATTTACAGTGTATGCGCCAAGCAGCAAAAAGCATTTACATTACACCCTAAAAGAGATATTGGCACTAGAAACAGAGAAAAAAAAGAAGGAATTATTTACTTGTCAAAAAAAAAAAAAATCCTCAGAATTTACCTCTCGGAAGTAATTAATATAAGGATAAAAGTCAGTTGGAGTAATCCTCCAACAAGAAGGAGCAGAAGCAGCATCAACCTCTGTGTTTGTCGATGCCTTGCTCAAGGCAGTAAAAGCATCGTACAATGCACAAACAGCGCAAGGATTTCCTACATGAACATGAGAGCTACTCATGAATTCATTTCGGAAACCCTTCAAGTGCCAAAAACACTGCATTTCACAGGGAAAGATATGATTGAATAAGATAAAATAATTCAATAAGAAAAAGCACAAAAAGGAAACGAATAATAACTATCTCCAAGAACACAATGGATCGCCTACCTGTGTTATTACATTCAAGAATGAATTGTAATGACCAACTTCAACTTGATTAGTCAGCAAATCATCTGCATTGAGAGATACATTCCTTACATTTATACCCCAAACAATGAGTGGTTTTATGTGCTTGAAAAGTGTCTTTGAAATAAAGCAATGTAATCTTTTGCAGAAGCGTAAACAATTCTCAAGAACACAAAACGATAATCTCTAACTACCTTTACTAATTAATAAACTCAAAACATTCTGTCGAAAAGAAGAGGTTGACACCCCCTTAAATAGGCTATAATGCCTTTACATGCAAGTAACTAACAAATTAGAAACCTAATCTAATTAAGAAACTAAATAACAGTCCAAATAAAAAAGAAACTAAAAAGTCCTAACTTATCTAGGAAACAAATTACTTCTAATTAAACTAGGAAACTAATAGTTACTAAAAAATAAATCCTAAATATACTAAAAGATATCCCACGGTCAGATTAGGGATTCAAGGGTCGTGTGGCCTCCACTAAATTATGTGCATGCATCATAAAGTAACACTAACAGCATCAGAATACTGCAATTATTTATTGAATGGAATTGCTTTCGAGCTTAGTCTGAGTATCTTTACATTTCTATTATGGTAATCAGAGTTAAAGCCTCACGGCAACAACGATGCTCCATTTGTTGAATGTAATTGATACATGTGATGTTTTTCACTGGACCCTATAGTATTAAATCTTTGACCAAGAAAAACTATATTATGCATCTGATTATTATGCGAAGAAATTTTTAAGATGCGAGTGGTGTTATAATGCTGCCATTTCCCATGCAACCAGTGCCTTTTGGTAACCCAAAACCTTAGAAGCCAGAATCGTGCGGGTGACGATTCTTGGCTAACAAAGAATCGTGTTGGGAGCCCGATTCTAAAATGGAAGGAGCGATTGATCAAAGTAGAAAAGAACATTTTTTAGGGTTAGAGGATGTGATTTTGGAAAACAAATTAGAGAGATTTCACTTACCTTCACATCTCAGAAAACCCCCATGAATGCTTCCTCTGTAAATTTTGAGCTTCGAAGAGAAAGATAGTTGCAGATCTGCAACTACAAGAGACCCGTTGGAGAGAAAACAGAGCGAGTAGAGAGGGACAGTTAGAGAGGTTGTGAGAGAGATCGTGTTGCAGATCTGCAACCCTCTCTCTCTCTTTCTTCCGAATTTATTCCTCTGTCCCTTCTTCTTCTCTCTCTTCAATTTTCTATTTAAGAAGTTAGAAAGGAAGAAGAAGAGCTACTCACAGTTACAGTTGGATTGAGTTGATGGATTATAAATCAGGATCAGTGGGAAGAATCTAGAGAGAGATTTAATTAATTATGTTAGTTTTAATTTACATGGGAAAAATACAATATTGGTGAGAATGTTCATCAGACGAAAATTGTGCAATCACACGACTTGGGTATCCAACCGTCTTCCCTTGATACTCACCAACCCATCCGGCCACTTTCTTTTCTCCACAATTTGTGTTCATTCTCTTTAATTCGAAAGACCTTTTTTTTTACATTCTAATATTATTCATTTAAATTTTTTTTTACTTTAAATTTTACCTAAATGTACTTAAGAATTAAACATAAAAATTTATTTTTAGTTGTTTCTTAGCCACTTATTTATAATTTAATTTTAGTATTAAAATTAATAAATTAATAAAATTTAATTAATACAGACGCTCCCATGTCACTCCCAACTTTAGACTCTTCTAAGTATTCCCGTTTCCCCTTCCCCACC
>MVGT01003007.1:116895-181443 GCA_002174775.1 Macleaya cordata
AGAGATAATTCTAATGCTTAAGGGTTTCATATTTTTTTTGGAGTAGAGATCTCGAATGGGTGAAATCTTTCAGATTTCGTGTTCAAGTGGGAGGCCTTATTAGAATCTATGTAATCTTAGTTGCTTGATTATTAAGGCTTAATAACTTATAATTAAGTTGTCAGCCTCCTCTTGTAAAATCAGTTCAGTTATACTATTATTGAAGTTATTTAAATTCTTAAGTGTGAGACGCTTCCGAGTTTACACTACATTTGGTATCAGAGCTTCGCTAAGATCCGGAGGAGTAGATCGAAGTGCAGCAATAGACGCCCTTAACAAGAATCTTGATAAGTCGAAGGTTGCAGTAGAGAACCGTAATAAAAATATCATTAACCGCCTGGATTCGCTTGAGAAGACGATGGAAGAGAAGTTGCAACCGGTGGTGGAGAAAGCGGTGGAGAAGGCCGTCGTAGAAACCTCCCGTCCGTTCCAAGCTCTGTTTTCTGATCTGTTTTCACGGTTTAGCCCTATGCAAGTGACTGGAGAGTCCATTAAGCCTCCGGTGCAAGCCCAAGCAAGTTTGGTGGCGGCGCAATCCCCTTTTCAACCTACTTCAGTAGGTTTATCTTTTAATCAAGCTGTAAGGAACTTGTCCAACCCTATTCAGGTTCGCCCGGACAAGAAGAATAAGAGACTAGTAGATCGACCGATTTCGGAAGGACTAACACCCTCCGAAGTTGATCGATTTCTTCTAGCTGGTGTAGTGAACAGCAGACCAGATCATCAACTTTTCGATCAGCGATCAGTTTGCTCACTACCTACGAACCCCAAAGAAGAAGTCCAACGTACCAAGGATTGGGTTCATCAAACTCAATCTGTTCCGATCCAATTCGGTTCGTTCCAACCACCTCAACAACGTCAACAACCAGCGATAATCAACTTGGAAGAAGTAGCAACAGATAAACTTGAGCAACCCATGCGAAGGTGTTATCATTGTGGTGTTCTTGGCCATGTGGCACGCCACTGTCCTAATAGAGGTAAGTAGAAACCGCAACAACAGCAGCCCACATATCAGATTCGTGAAGAACCAAGGCAGACTGAACATCAGCAAGTTCGAGCCCCTCCAATCCCTAATAGGTATCCAAACATTAATCCATGTCTTGTTTCACCCTTTTGATGAAGATGGAGGTCAAGTAAATGTTAACCAGCTGCTAAGGTTGTGGGAGAGAAGCATGAACAGCGATGTTCATATTGATGTGCCGATTTTTTAGGGAAAACTTGATCCAGACAAGTTTTTAGACTGGATTGACAATATAGAAAAAGCCTTCGAGTATAAAAGCTTGTCTGGAATCAAGTGTGTTCGGCTAGTGGCCACCAAACTTCGTGGTTATGCTCAGAATTGGTGGAATGACTGTATAAAACAGAGAGAAGCAAAAGGAAAGCAACCCATTCAGACTTGGGTGAAGATGAAAAAGCACCTGCGAGCTGCATTTGTTCCTATAACTTATGAACGGGAACTCCATTCTCGTCTCTTAAGTTTTAAACAACAGTAACTTTCGGTGGATGACTACACAGCTGAATTTTTTATGTTGAGTACACGTGTTGGAATGACTGAACTGTCTGAAGCAAGTTTGATTAGATACATCGATGGTTTCCAACCACGAATTAGTACCGAGCTGAAATTAAGGGAGATCGAAACTTTGGAGAAAGCAACAGAATATGCGCGTAAGTTGGAAGAATACTTAAATTCTCTACAAGATTCAAGTCGCTCATCTACTATTGTCACCTCTTCGACTACCCCATGTGTTACCAAGGCTATCTCTGTACCATTCAAGTGTTTCGACTGTGGAGGGTTTGCTCATAGGGCTGTTGATTGCCCGGAGAAGAAAAACGGTTTATGATTGAATCTCAGAGGCATTCTTATCATTTGGTAGATCCAAGTCCATGGCCTATTTCGGGTTCACTTGGAGCTTTGGCAACCACCGTAGGAGGTGTGATGTAAGGAAAGTTTTGATTGTGGAGAATGAAGAACAAGTTGATACAGATCTAATCACTGAGGATATTGCTGATCCTGCAGTTAACAAAATCTTAATCGCAGAATTCGAAGCTATTGGACCTGAAACAGAACGTGATCCCCTTTAAAGTTCGGGTCAAACTTTTTTCAAGAGGGGGAGAGTGATGTAAACATGGGTGTAAGATGTGGGGTCCACAAGATCCTTTCCCATACACAAATATATTTTGGTGGATTTTTCAAGATATGGACATCAGCTAGTAGTTATCTCTAATTATCTCTATTTCCTAATTTAGTTTAGATTCTCTTTATTTTTAGTAGTTATAATTATCTTTGATTTGTTTCTATCTAGAGTAGGATTCCTTTTTATTCTTTTCTTGATTGTTAAGGCTAAATAACTTATAAATAAGCTGTCAGCCTCCTCTTGTAAAATCAGTTCAGTTATACTATTATTAAAGTTATTAAATTCTTGAGTGTGAGACGCTTCCGCCAAAGTTTACACTACAAGTTCTCGAAAGAAGGTCGGAAACTTTGGTGAGGTGAATTTCCTCCTAAAAACCAGTGTTTAGACCATCCAATGTGGACCCCAATGAATCGGATTTTTTTAGGGGCATTTTAACCTGGGGTCGAAGTATCCCCATCGATATGAGTATAATACAACATCGATGGACGAGTTTTATCTTTCATTGTTTTTTAGAAATGAACCTATGAAAACATTTAAAACAGTCCCCGGAATGGCATTAAGACAAAGACGCTGACCTTTCAAACCAGGCAATGTGACAGTATTTTCAGTCCACCTACTAGTCATTTTCTCCTTATTCTCATGACATATCCACAATCTCACCGCATTAACACTTATTTCATCCACTAGAGCTATTCTCCCATCACCTTCCAATAAGTAATCAGTACGCAGATCACATACTCCATCGGAATCCCAAGTATCAACAATGAAATTAGGGATTGGAATCGATCGGAATTTCTCAGATCCAACATCAAATGCAACTATGACTTCATACTCAAGACGCTCGTCAGCATTCCTCCTATATATGGAGCCATTCGCATAAATGGCACGTCCACGGAGCATGTATTGTGGGACATCATCAATCCTTCTCCATGAATTTTGGCCAACAGTCAAGACCTCGCAGATTTTCTCGGTCGTGCCTCCTATCAATTCATACGAAGGCATGGTGGTGTATCTACAGATTTCCCACATGCAAATCACTTTGTGCTCCTTGGTGGCAGGATCGAATCCGAATCCAAAGACTGGACCCCCTGGTCTATAATCGAAACCAAGCCTTATTTCTTCTCTCTTTACTGACGTTTTGATCCATCGTGTTTTTTCACGGGTGCTAAGATTGTTGATACAAGCAGCAGGTTCCAACAAATCCACAAAACAGATCAAACCATTGATCGAACTTAGTGCACCATGACCCCATGATGGAATCTCTATCCTCTGAATGGCGGCTCCACCTTCAAACATGTACTCTGCTGAGAAGAAACGGACTACACCTTCCCCTGGAACGGCGATAAGGAGATCTGGACGTCTCTGTGACTGGGTAAGGTGCAAATCAACAAAGGAGTGATCCTGAATTAAGGACTGCCAGCGTTTACATACACATTTGAACCGCATGAGTGACTTCACTGGAAGTCTGCTCAATATCTCACGCAGTGATTCATCACGAAGAACAGGTTTTTCTTTTAGTCGGAGTACACTTCTTGGGATATAGCTTATAGAGGTTGCCGGCGGGTCAGTAAAAACCCATGGACCTGCAAATGAGAGCGGCCTCTCGATTGAAAGATGACGAATTCTTCGCATTCTTCGCACATAATAAGCTGTTTTCTTTGAGTAACTCTTCTTGAAAAACTTCTTCTCTGTCCTGTCCTTGAAAAAATAATCCAGTTCTCTTGTTTCCATGGTTTTGTTCATAGAATCTACTGCTTCTGAGAGTGACAGGGATGATATATCTACAGAATCAGGTATGCTCTTCATCATCTTCTTCTTCTCTATCGCCTCCTCATTGCATTCCTCTACTATTTCCATGGTTTTGTTTACTAGAGTCTGAATAATAGGGATGGCAACCAGGGTAAATCTCCTACTCCGTGACTTCGTCCCCAACTGTAAATAGGGTTTTCTTAAACCAGTCCTCACACTGACCAGCCCCGGTAATAGCAAAACCAATAAGAACCCTAAACTAGTAATTAGTATACTGCAGCACTGTGGAGAAGACCGACTGTTCTTCCCAGTGTTCTTTCTGGTGAGAAGAAGGGGTAAGAATCAATATATTGCATAAGCTATCAAAACAAGAAAGACAAAAAAAGGGAATAACACGGCAATGCGAATTTGATATCAAACAATGTATTTGCTTACCAGTTCAATCAGAGGAAATATTAATCATGTAAAAGGAATTACCAAGTCAATTCCAATACCCGCAGTTGAACGGGTCCCTAAATGTTCTTAAAGGCTATAATCACTGCAATGTACTTAAAGGCTATATTCACTACAATGTTGATATCATCACTACCAGATGATAAAACCCTAAATGACAGCATATCAAAACCATCTTAGAACATTAAAACCTCTGCACCCGTAAAGCAACATCAGAACTAACTTTTCCTTCACAAATTATTACCAAAAGAGAAAACATTATAGTTTAAATGACAATAATACACCTTTATCATCGTAGCCATCATATTATCTAGAAGTTATTCATGGAAAAAGCTGGTCAAAAAAAATCATGGAAAAAACTTCAAAACTGATAGGAAAATTAGATAAAAAACCAATTCTTAGTTCAACTTACAGGATTCCGTCCCCAACTGCAAATAAGGTTTACTTAAACCACTCATCGCACAGACAAGTCCCGATTAGAGCAAAACGAATAAGAACCCTAAAAACCCAATAAAACGAAATATTAGAATCAATAAACCCTAGAAATCGAACAGGTTCTTCTAAAGAAAGAAAGAAAGAAAGAAAGAAAATCCTATAAAATCAGTAGAAACAAATGTGATAGATGAGAGATGCTAAACAAAATGAACACAGATACAATAAACTAGGGTTTAGGAAACTCACTGAATCAGGAATAGAGATCATACCCAACGATTCTTTGTTCTTCACTCGGTGAACGAGCTGAGGACGAGAGAGAGAAAAAAGTACAGAGAGACAGATTAAGTCTTTTCATTTCTTGATACTCGAACAAATGGGGGTGGGGTGGGGAACAGAGAAAGAGAGAGCGAGAGAGTAGAGAGAGATGATTCTTTTCGTCAGTATAGTCTTCGTCCCTTATTAGTATACGTAAAACAGTGATTAGTTAGTACTAATTTTTAGTTAATTAGTTAGTTAGTTAGTTAGTTAGAAAAATGGGTAAAACTGTTGGACAATGCTACACAGTCTATCTTTCCCCACGTCACTTTTTTTTTTTGCCAAACTTTTGACCTTCTTAGTTTTTCTTCTTTTCGGGTAGAATTGACATTCGCTTCGCATTGTTGTGTACTAGTTTAATGAAGTGGTGCTACCCCACAGTAAAGCAATCGTGCTGATGAACTCGGAATCGGAAGATCGTGATCCGGGGGTGAAAAATAACAATAATACTAATATAAATAAATATAATAATAGGATTTTGGCCAAAAACCCCTACTTGGAAAACGTTTTAGGATTTAGCCCAACAAACGTTTTCTTTTAGTCTAAGGCCCAAGAGGGTTTCAGTCAGAGGGGAAAACGTTTTAGGATTTAGCCCAACAAACGTTTTCTTTTAGTCTAAGGCCCAAGAGGGTTTCAGTCAGAGGGTTTCAGTGTGTGTAATTTATAGGAAGAGGGTTTCAGTGAAACCCTTTCCGAGAGGGTTTCAGTCAGTTATCCTTGGGCCTTAGACTAAAAGAAAACGTTTGTTGGGCTAAATCCTAAAACGTTTTTCAAGTAGGGGTTTTTGGCCAAAATTCCCTAATAATAATAATAATAATAATAATAATTACCCCTCCTAAATCTAAGGGTCTTCTACACTTTGGATGATATTCATAATTTGTATGCACGATTGCTATCCACGCTAGCATACATTGATTATTGTTAAATTTTTTTGATCCAAAAATTAGTGTTATATAATTTGACGGTTATACATGTAATTTTTTTTCTTTAGACAGGCGTTGTCCGCGTGCGTTGTACGTATTTTTCACATTGGGTTTATTTCTTATACTGATTTTGTGATAAACTATTAATACAATTAATTACAAAAATAATTTTAAAAAACACCAAAAAAAATGCAAATATCCATTGAAAATTGAGTAGGTAGTTAGGGAGAGATTTAGGGATAATTCAGGGAGAGAGAATAGTGAGAGAAAATCATGGATGAGATTTAATTTCCTTTCCAAAAGTGAAAAGGTTATGTTTTGGTGAGAATAAAATTACTAATTTATCCTTTTTTCAGGGGCAAAAAATGATCATTATACCCTTTCAAAGTGAAGTTAAACATTAATAAAAAATAATTTTTTCAAGGACATCAAAGATAAAAAGCCCTAAAAAAACTCATTCTCTTAACTAATAGTATAGATATTTATCTAATTCCGGGCCTATCAGCATACATTGTTAAAAGTATGTTAAGTGTACATTAGATTCAATGGCTGACTGATTTTTAGAGATGACATTCTCCTTATTATGGAGATCATCTTAACAAAAAAATTAGTCAATTCTAAAATTTGTAACCCTATCATTCATTGAGTGGAATCAACAGTTGTAGTTAATGGTATTTTAATATTGTCAACATGACATATTAATGCATGCCACATCATCACGATGACAGCCACATCATCGAATTTTCCACGTCAATATGGTGATGTTAATTATATATATAAAATATTAAAAAGAATTAAGCTAATATGCACTTAGATGAGGTGCCTTCACTAGGCTACCCTCACAAGGGCGCCTTGCTCATCTTGGGATGTTATCACCAATCACCAACGTGCAATGTACACCTTGCACATTGCTACCAATGTGCACCTTGCACATCACCAAGCCTCTTTGCAATGTGCACTTGCACATTACTTGCCAATGTGCACCTTGCACGTTACTAGGCGCCTCCGGGCCCTAGCTCATCAAATGTGCATCTTGCACATTACTTGCCAATGTGCACCTTGCACATTACTAGGCGCCTTCGGCCCTAGCTCATCAATGTGCACCTTGCACATTACTAGGCACCTCCAGGCCCTAGCTTATCAAATGTGCACCTTGCACATTACTTGCCAATATGCACCTTGCACATTACTAGGTGCCTCTGGCCCTAGCTCATCAATATGCACCTGCACATTGCTAGTAATGTGCACCTTGCACATCATTAGGCGCCTCCAGCCCTAACTCATCAATGTGCACCTGCACATTGCTACTAATGTGTACCTTGCACATTACTAGCTCATGAATGTACACATGCACATCGTTACCAATGTGCATCTGCACATTACTAGGTACCTAAGGGCTGTTTTGAGTGCGAGATTGACTCAACCGTGGGGGGATTAAGGAGACATTAGGTTTGGTGGCCATAAGCAAATGACAGAAGTTATTGGTTGTGGATAGTTCTGCTTATGTGTACGCGACTATTGGTATGCCATGACAGTTACACTTCACAAGCACTACTCCACGACTGTTACTGTTGACGTGCATTACTACACTTATCATGGTCATAATTGGGTTTAATGCTAATTATGTCTATAATTATGCGTAACAACCGTCACTATACTCATAATTGCATAATAAGTGACCTTCAAGAATTCCAAGTATAAATAGAGGACATCTTCTTCTCATTTGACAGGACAACTCTCCACTGCATACTTGAGTTCTTACGGTAAACTTTTGTCTGCTCTTTGCTTCCTTCCCTATTAGACCTTTTTGTCTTCTCCTTCACGGTGTAACGAATTTCGAACGATCATTCACTTGACTTAGGTGGAGTCTCGGAGTCACCTCTCTCAGATCTCATCCTAGTTGGACCCATCCAACTCATCATTTGATTTCCACGTCAGCACCTCCTAAAAATCATTATCTACAACAGTAAAATGAATATCTCAATTACCGCTGATTTTTTGTGACTTTCAATCATCGGATGATCATGGGGTTACAAGTTCCATAATATACTATTTTTGTGATTATAATCAACATGGTGATGAGAACATCTTTACCCTATACCATCCCTTCTATTAGCTTCATATGAGCCCCACAGGTAATTTATAAATAACAGTGTATTTTGATCTACCCTGTGATCTAATATCTATATCTATAGTGTTATATTATGGTCAGATTTTATATTTTTTTCTTTTGATATTTATCTATATTTATATCTAAATAGTATTATATTAGGGATGAGATATTTTGACAAGCTTATTTTGCCAACAAGTTACCAATATTTGTATATAACCCACATGGAGATGATTAAGGGCTCATTTTTGGTGAGGATGTTTTCCTTACCACATAGATCATCTTCATATAAATCACTCCGATCTAAGACTCATAACCCCATCAAATATTGATTTAAACTAACAACATTTATGGATGGTCAATATATTGCCCAACTTATTGAAAGGGTTTAGAAGTTTTAGTATAATTTGATTTTTAGTGAAGATATCACAAAAAATCAGCCCTTTGATCATCTCTATGTAGGCACTACCACATAAAATCTTGCCACATCACTTCTTTGGGTGCTAATAATCGCACCCATCAACAGTCTATAGATACTCCATTAAAATTTGGGCTTAATGCACTTAATTGTACCTTTTAATATAGAACCTAGATAGACACACCCTACGGTTATAACCTCTATCTTATTTCCATAATACAATTTAAATTTCACATGGTTTTCTTCACAAAATTCACAATTAAAACCCTAATTTATGTTGATGTCCAACATTATTAAACATTAAATTTGGCAAATCCCTTCACTTCATTTATGGGGATTCATACTGGTATTGATCGTTCTCTATTGCTTTAATCTCGAAGATTCAATTGGCCTTTTCTAAACTATATTTACATCGGATCGTTCAATCTCATCGCTTTTAAGTCTTCCATATCTCTGTTCTCGATCCACTTCAAGCTTTGCCCTTACAAGTCAGATCTGTCTCCAGATTACCATGCTTCTCTTCATCCAGGTATGATTCCTAACTAGCTTTTCTTCCTCGTTTGGTTTTGCAGGTTGACTAAAGGGGCTCTGTGGTATGGTTTGTTGTTCCAATCCTTTCCCCTTTTTTTTCTCTCCGAGTGGGCTCGATCTCTCGGTTGTCTTGCTCTCCTCCCCGGTTGTCTCCGGTGGGGTTAGGTCGGTTCTTTTTTTGGCTCTATCTCTATCCGAGTTCTAGGGTATCCTGGATTAGTTTTCTTCAAATCCAGTGCTCATTTATTCTCTTTCCCTGTCTTACATGTATACCTATAACCATTCACCTTTAGTAAATATCTCGTTTTTACTAGTTGTCCAACACTCCCCACCACGTGTTAGCTTGATCTATCTTTTACCCGGTCCATCTGATGGGGGTGGTGTATCTTGCATATCTTTATAATGATGATTTTTTAATAGTGGTTAACTCGTTGATTAAGCTTAGTCTGAGTTACCATTGGAGGTTATTATCTTCCTCCTTAACTCAACTCAACACTATCCGAGTTCTAAGTAGTAACAAAATGGTGTTTCTAGGACCTCCTAATGATGATATGTTTGTTAATCAACTTGGTGAAAACCCCCAGTTACCGGATGCTGCTTTGGATAAGGTTCTCGTCTTGCCTCCAAAACTGTTTGAAAATGTTCAAAATGAATGGGCTAACTCACTTATTGACAGGTGATGTTTGAACTACCAGGTTGACGTGCTCAGTTTAAAAAACGACGTTGTGGGTATTTGGCATTTAATTAAAGGTATTGAAATTACTCCTTCTGGATTCAATATCTTTATTTTCCATTTTGAAGACTTAGTGGAATTTCGTCGTATTGTTGGGGGTGGCCTATGGTCGTTCTTTGATGGTACCTTTGTTTTCACTAACTGGACTCCTTTGATTATTCCGTCTGAGGTAAATCATTAGTTTCTCCCCATTTGGATTAAAATGTTTAACCTTCTACCCAAACACCTTAATCTTGTTAGGGCTAAAATCATTGCTGCCGCTGCTGGGGAAACCTTAACGCTTGTCCCCGCCTCCGGTCGGCCAAGCCCTCCGGGCAAGGGTTTTAGTTGATGTTACAAAACCCCTGGCTGGGAGCATCATAGTTGAATCCTTTAAAGGCCCCCTCACATACATTTCTTTTGAGTACGAGCGCCTGCCTAATAAATTCTGTGTTGAGTGCCTCGTTTTGGATCACCTTGACTCTGCCTGTGATTCTAGATTTCTTACTCCGCCTCTCCCTAAAACACTAACCCCATCCTGAATTGATGCATCATCCAGGGGGTTTAGGAATTCTCAAGGAATTGTGATTCGTGACATTAGCTCTACTAGTTCGGCCGGTAATCCCCCTATTGCAAGTGTTAAGGGGAAGGATACTACTAACATTGATGATCAAACTATTTTGACTGCCCTGGATAATTTGATTCTGGACCCTAAAGGCAAGAGACTTGCCCTTCAACATGATGCTTCAGTCAGCATGGTTCTGACTCTACACTTTGTGCAAAAGTTTATGTCACCGGTAGTCCCCACTAGACTCTAAGATCCCTTGCTTAACAACCCCATCTGATACGAGAAGAACTTTCTGAATCAAACTCTTCTCTGGGAAAGAGAACGTGTGTCACTCGTAGTCACCTCACAGACAAATCGGCTCGTAAGGCGAGTCTTCGCGCATCCAAATTGGTGATTGGCTCCTCTGTTGATGAAGATGGGATAGGACCTCTAAAATCCAAAACTTCATATGGCAACTTCTGACCGTTCATCTCAAGAAGAATCAAAAAGAAAGCTTCGAAAAGTACCTCTAAGCCTGGAAAACAGTTCGGGCCCAGTAAGATATGTAGAACCACCCCCTATCAGATGTTCAGAGAAAGCCTTGTTCCATTGTTAGGCCCTTCCTGTGGCTTTGATCTTAATTCGGGTCAGCAGTGTTCTAATCTATAGGAGTTTGTTTGGACCAAGGCACCTATCCGACAGCAATCTCCGTCCTTCACTTTTTCTCTGGCATACCTTCCCTCCCTGCCAGTTTAAATAACATAGGTGATGATGATGCTAATCCTCATCGATCTAACCTATTCTTGTCTGGGATTGATATTCCTCCAGGGTTCGGTCCCGTGCCGGATACTGTCATTGCTCTTATGGGATCTATTCCTACCTTTCTGGTGGTTTCTGGATCAGTTATCTCTCTTTTGCAAGTGAGGGCATGCACCTTCTCGCTGGAACAACAGCATGTACCTCAGATTGCTCCCCTCAGTCGGTCGAAGGGAAACCAGATCAGTTTGGAACCAAGGTTAGTCTGGGATTATACTGTGTCTCCCACCTTATTTTCTGCACTGCTTATAATTTTCTCTATACTTGTCTCATTTCATCCACCTGGCTTTTAGATGCGATGAGCGTGTCATCCACATATTAAAGTAGGTAGATATAGGAACCATCCTTGAGCACCTTAAAGTACACACATTGATCATATTTGCTTCGTGTGTACTTATTATCTAGCGTAAACTTGTCGAAGTGCTTGTACCACTGCCTTGGAGACTGCTTCAACCCATACAACAACTTCTCAAGTATACACACCCAATTCTCTTTACCATCAACTTTGAACCCTTCTAACTGAGTCATATATATTTCCTCCTCTAAGTTACAATGCAAAAATGCAGTTTTGACATTGAGTTGTACGAGCTCGAGATCAAACTGTGCAATTAAAGCCAACAAAATACGAATAGAGGTATGCAAAACAATTGGAGAAAATACCTTATTATAGTCGATGCCTTTTCTTGAGCATAACCCTTGACTACCAATCTGGCTTTGAACCTTACATTACTGGTATCTGTGCTGCTTCTTTTTTGGTGTAGACCCACTTACATCCGATCACTTTCCTCTCCTCGTGAACTACACTAGTTCCCAAGTCTTGCTCTTCTGAAGAGACAACATCTCCTTATCCATAGCTTCCTTTCATGCTGAATTTTTGGAGTTCCTTACTGCTTCTTTATATGCAGATGGAATTTCATCTTCAATGATTGGCAGAGCATACACCACTATTTCAATAAGCCTGACTGGCTTACGAGTTTCCCTTTGTGACCTGTTGACCGCTATACTTTCTACTAGTTGAGGCGCCTAATCTGGTGCCTCTGCTTCTTCTGCTACATTTTCATCTGACCCTCACTGCCTGATGGTACAATGGGATTCTGGTATGTCTGAACAAACCTCTTCTTCTTCACTGGAAATTTAGCAAACTCCACCTGCTTGCGATATCCCTCATTCTGACCTATCTTTTCTGAACTTTTCTTTTCCATTAGTGATGTCTCATCAAAGGTCACATCTCTGCTTATCACGATCTTCTTCGATTCAGTACACCATAGCTTGTACCCCCTACCCCATATTTGAAACCTGAGAAAATTGCTTTCTTAGCTCTAGGATCTAGCTTGCATTCTTGCACTTGGAAATAAGTAGGACAACCTAATACATATAAGTTATCATAATAAGAAACAGGTAAATTATACCATATCTCCATTCGAGTCTTCCCTCCATGAGCTTTTATAGGTAGACGGTTCACTAAGTCACACGCATAATTCACCGCCTCAACCCATCTACCCAATCTAGCATTGGATAACGTACATCGTACTTTCTCCAGCAACGTACGATTCATGCGTTCTACCATTCCATTCTACTTTGGAGTCTCCTTCACTGTAAAGTGTCATTTTATCCCTTCATTGCACACACTTATAGGAATGGATCAGATTTGTACTCACCACCATTGTCTGATCGTAGCGCTTTCAACTTCCTACCCATCTTCGTCTCAACTTTCTTCGTCCATTGCAGAAATATGTCCAAGACTTCATCTTTGTGCTTCATGGTGTACACCCATACTCTTTTAGTGAAGTCGTCTATAAAGGAGACGAAATAGTGTTGTCCTTCCAAAGATGTCGTTTTGGAAGGCCCCCAAACGTCTGCGTGAATATAATCCAGGATGCCTTTGGTGGTATGCTTCCTAATGCTAAACTTCTTCTTGGTCTATTTTTCCTTCACACAGTCCGTACAAAACCCTAATTTGTAGGATTTTGTACCTTTCAACAGTCCTTGCTTCATCAACAACTGCAAGGATTTTTCTCTAGTGTGTCCTCGCCGCATATACCATAATCTAATAGTGTTATCTACTGCACCATTAGAAACTGATGCTCCACATGTTATTGTACTCCCTTTCAAGTGATACAGATTTCCATGCTTCACTCCCTTCATCACCACTGCAGCATTAGAGAACACTTTCAAAACTCCTCCCTGCATAGTGATCTTCAAACCTTTAAAACCCAGTGCTCATACTGAGATGAGATTCTTCTTCAACTCCTGTATGTACTAGACATCATTCAGCGTACTACTGTACCATCATACATCTTCAGCTGGATTGTATCTATCCCCTCTGTCTTACATGTGTTGTTTTTGCCCATCAAGACCACTCCATCATCCAACTTTGTAAAGCTAGAAAACCAGTCTCAGTTGGGACACATATGATAGGTACATCTCGAATCCAGAATCCACTCGCTTGTGTTACTAACGAGTGCTGACCCTGGTGGTGTTACAGTGAGTGAAATTTCTGAATCAGACTTTTCATCTCCATCTCCAATTTTTTTAGATTGCACAATGTTTGCATCTGAAGTCTGCTTGCCCTTATTTTTCAACTTTGGGCAGTCCTTCTAGTGTCCTTTTTGCCGGTAGAAAGAAAATCCATCCTTCGATGGTCTTCCCTTTAACTTTCCTCTAGACTTAGAACAAGACTTACCAGAATCTCTATGGGCAGACCGCCCTCTTACAGTCAATTCCTCTGAAGTCGATTCCTTATGAGCCAATCCATCCTTCCTTCTACACTCATAGTTAATTATTGCAGCAACTGCCTCACAAAGAGTAGTTGTTTTCTTTCCATTCATGAATGTATTGAAAAAATTATCGTACGACTACGGGAGAGAAAATAACAAAAGTAAAACCTTATCTTCTTCCTTAAATAACTCATCTAAATTTCCCAAATCAGCAAGCAACTTATTAAATAAATTTAGTTGGTCTGTTATGGATATACCTGGTCAAAAATCGAGATGCCATAGTTGTTTCTTCTGAAACATTCGATTTTCCATGCTTTTAACATGGACTTTTCCTCCAATTTCTTCCAGAGATCTTTGGCCATAGACTCCTTCATAATGTAATATTTTATTTCCTTCGATAGGCACAAACGAATTATACCACAAGCTTGGTGGTTAAGTTTCTTCCAGGTTACACCATCCATCCTACAGGTTCATTCTCCAAGGTAATCTCCTAATCCTGTGAATTCAGGATATCAAGAACTTCGCACTACCGTATACCAAAGTTGTTCGATCCATCGAACTTCTCAATGTCGTACGTCATGCTTCCTATAACCACATCTTCAACTTTTAGAATTCTTGTACTGATTTTTGCAACTCGGCTAGACTACCCGGCCATGGTAACCTGGCGCCCTGATACTAGTTTTAAGTGCACAACACGGAATACAACTGTGCACCTTCCCAAGATCTAACCAGAATTAATAAACTGAAATAAAAATAAACAAGAACAGAAGCACAAAGACTTACGTGGTTCGGCTGCGTTGCCTACATCCACGAGTAGAAACAATCTCAACTCTTTATTCAATGATCAAAGTACAAATTCGAATTCAGCATTTTCTCTCAACTTTGAGACTCAAAAACTTTGATTATCTGATACAAAATTAAGGTCTAAATTCGCAGTATTTATAGATTGCATATACCCACAAATTTAGAACCTTTTGTAAATAGGAAACCTAAACCTTGTTTGAATAGGAAACCTCGTTACTTGCTGAAAATGCTAACTTGTAGAGGAATTAACGCTAAACCGCCATATTGAGTGTCTGGAGCAATCCACGACTTCAAATAGGTTGGCGGCCTAGAGATGGACCGGCAGCCTTAGGGATGGCCGGCGGCCTCGGGGTGGCCGGCGGCCTCGGGGATTGGCTGGTGGCCTCATGTCAGCGGCCATGGTCCAGCAGCCCGCGGCTATGGGCCCGCAGACCTGTTCCCCCATCATAAAATCTCCATCATCATCATCATCCTATGCGCAAATCGAGCCATTGGACCCAGCATCTAGGTGGGGTGTGTGTGTGTGTATTTTTTCTCACAGATAAGGGTACATCTTAGTGGTGTGTGTGTTTTCTCTATGTTACAGATAATGTGAGTCAGTCGTTGTAAAGCTAAACTCTTGTATGTGGGAAAGTGAGTGAATGATGAATAAAGAAGTTGTTGCAGTTTATGAAAATCTCTTTTTCTTGGTGATCTTTGTTTTATGTTTGTTTACAATTTGCAACCCATACATAATAGCACTGATGACTTTTTCACTGAATTACACAGAAGTCTCTACAGGATATTTAAAATGGAAGAAGAATGACTGATTTGTTCAACTTAAAAACACCACCTTTGTAATACCCTGAAATTTTAGTATATAGAGTTTTAATTTTACCCAATTTTTAAGTATGCCCATTGGGTATATTGATTTGAAAAATAAATTTTCTCTTATGCATAGTGAATAATGAATTGCAAAGAAATGCATAATGTGGGTGTACAAATAATATCTCTAATAGAGTTATATCATAAATTAATTAATATATATATTTTAGAAATTAATTAATTAATAAGAGAAAAAAAAATATTTTAGCCATCGTGAATCACTTATTTAGTAGCACAAAAAGAAAGAGAAAGAAATATTATTATAATATTAAATAAATAAATAATAATAATAATTAATAGATAAAATAAATAATACTTTATATATATGAGTTATGCACCATTCAAATAAAGCAACACTACTTATAAAAAAATATATATTTTATTAATAATAGCCCACTAAAGATAAAAAATAATTATCTATATTACAAAATTAAAATATTAAAATAATTATAATAATTAAAAAAACCTAAAATCTCTCCTATTTAAACCTTCCCATTCTCTCTATTCTCCCTCACACTCACGTATCTCTCTCTCTCTCTCTCGCCTTCCATCTACTTTTAATTTATATCCAATATTTTCCCTTTTCTCTCAAATATCTCCCCTTTAAAATATTTTTTTCATTTCATAGTATTTACACCATTATTATCATCAAGATAAAGGATTTACATCTTGGAAATAATAAATCAAGAAGGTGATAAGGTTTTGACGTCAAATTAAGGTAGGTGGGATCCCTACTATAAACAAAATCTTATTTTATGTTTTTGTTATGAAAATGCATATGAAATGTATTTATCTTGCATGGTTACATTTATTTACTTATTGCAAGGGTTGAGTTTTTATTCATAAGAAAAATAAATTAAAGGAAGTTTAATCATAACTTGTCATCTAGATTAAAAACAAATCTAGATGGTATCGGTAATGGGAGACCCCTATAACACCTGCAGGTACCGTTGAGTTCGACTTGAGGAGACGGTGGACACCGATGAAATGGACATAAAATAATGGTTAATTATTTAAAAAGAAAAATATCTTTTTGATGCATTAATATGGTGATTTTTGCATGTTTCAAATCTAGTATTTTTGGATAGTTTGCATCTACTGAGTTATACTCGTCCCTAAATTCTTCCCACAGGTTACGTTGAGGGTAAAAGATTCAAAGATGTACAGATTAAGAAGCAGATAGCCTGTGTTATCAAATTTGTATAAATATAACTGATAGATTAAACTACTATTCTATCACTTGGGATAAGGGTTATTTTATATTAATTCTTATTGTTTTAACATTCTTATGAACTAAAATGTTAAGTTTTAAATTGTATAATTGATGTACTAATTTACATTTAATTTTCATCATGAATAATTGAATTAATTAAGTTTATACGAAATTGTATAATTCCCGTAATTCATACTGTCAGATTTACAAAATAGTATTTTTGGACATGTTCCGGTCCAAATTGAGCCGAGTCTATTTCTAACAAAATTATAGATCTCGATTTTCCTTTTCAAAAAGGTATTATACCATGTATTTCTAATTTCAGGTTAGAGAGTAATATCTCTTCAAAGTTACTGATTTTACAAATATTGTTAAAAAGTTGAAATTATATTTTTTGAGTTTTTACACGTCCGTATCAGTACTTCGGATGTATATTTGGGCCATTTATTTTCATAATTGGCCTCATGCTATTTCTGATGAAATTGTAGATCTGTGAATCTAGTTTTTAGAATGGATTTATTTGTAAAATTCGGATTTACGGTTAAGTAGATATGTCTATTTTACTCAACTGTATACAGTTGACACAAAAATTGTTTTATTTTAAAACATTACATTTTTATTTTTCTTTGACTTAGACTGATTTTGACGGGTCAATGAGCATTGACCTAAATATTGGTTGACTTGGATTGACTTTGACTTAGCTAGAGACTTAAGTTGACTTTTACATAGACTTGGTTGACTTGGACCTGAATTTAAGGTAACAAATGTTGACTAACGTAGACCATTAACAAAATATTTTTAAATTCATTGTCTTTCAAAAGTAAAGTAAATGAGTTTTATTCAATATTTTTACTTACACTTCTATTTCATTAATTACGCCTTGGTTTTCGGACTCGGCAAATCGGGTCGGATTAGAGTACCAAAAATTGGGTTGTGACAACCTTCCTCAACATTGAATGGCTTCACTGAAAACTTACAGAGCATTATGTTTCAATTCAGAACCACCCGTAATTCTTCCCTTTTTGTTTTCTTCTACTTTGATTTCTCATTCTCCAGATTTAATTTCATTTCTTTACGTCTTCCGTTTCCCTTCTTTCTCCCCTTTTTCTATCTAAGTTTCTCTATCTAAATTGGTCAGGTTTAATAAGATTTTAAATCATCCACTTTTTGCATATAACTCATGAGAACATTTTGTATGCTTCCTTCTCATTATAGTACCATTTATTTGTTGGTGGATCATAAATGTTATGAACCATGTTGTAGAGGAATGAAATTATTGAAAAATTAAACTATTAAGTGAAGTTCACAAATTTTGATGAATCAATGAGAAGAATGAAATGAAATATTAGATTTAGTAGTTAGAGTTTAGTAGTTTTTATTTTATAGGGTTACTATTCGCGTGAACAGTAACACGTGAATAACAGTTTAGTTTTCCTAAACTACTTTTCAATTTTTTTTGTTTATCTTGTACTAGAATCTATCTAATAATAAATATAAGGGGGAGAGATTTAGTTAACTAATTCTCTCTCTCCCCCACGTCTTCTTCTTCTCTTCTTCTTCTTCTTCTTCTTCTTCTTCTTCTTCTCTCTTCTTTACTGTTCTACTTTTAACTTGGCATCAGAACTAGAATTAGTGCCAGGAGAAGCACGTTGAAGACGAGAGAAAGCATTGGCTGCTGTTGGAAGAGTTTCACCTGCAAGAAGCTGATCTTTGAACACTCTGTAATCTGAATTAAGTTTAAAAAGAAACAACGCCACACGAAATTCTTCACGTTACTTCTTTTGTTCTTCAAGAGAGGTACTCAGAGGTTAATGTAAATCAAGTTCCCCCCCATAAACCACGCAACAACACATAAAACTCCACTAATGACTTTTCACCTTGTTGACTGTTAAACAACTGCTCATATATCTCATAAACTCTTGAAACATTACGCTCCTGAGAATACAACTCAGCAAGGGCAGTCCAAACACTCCATGATATTTTCATAAATTCAATATTACGTGAAATATCACCTATTCCTAGGTGAATGTCTAAACCAATAAACACTAATCTAAGTGTATATGGAAGGGGGATCAATATCTACCTATTAAAAATTAAATTCACTATGCAAGCATAATAAGTAGTAATTGAAACAAACAAGTATTGACTTATTCGATTCTCAAATGCGGAATTAATAGAGAATCAAATATTTCGATCTTGTACAAAAATCATTTACACATGTAAGCATTCAACACAAATGATTTTTGTTGATGAGGAAAACCCAAACGGAAAAAAAACCCCGGGACCTAGTTCAGAAATTACCACTAAGAGTTGTAAGAAATCTTACAATCGTTCACATCGACAACATGACTCCCTCATGCAAACTCGACCGGTCTTTCTCCACGACCCAAATCCACGAATCGCCCCTTCAATGGTGTGTGCGTCTCCAACTCGGAATCCACCAAGCCCCGCACTTGTTAGCTCAAATCCTCAAGGCTCTTGTACGCCTCCAACCCGGAATCCACCAAGCCTCGTACTTGTATGCTCAAATACATGAGCCTGCACCTCGCCGGAACTCTACCGGCGAACTCACTGGAACTCCACCGATGACTGTAATGCTATTTGAAGATTTGGGTGTTTCTTCAATACTCTATGACTCTCATGCTAGAATGATATGCAATATCTAGCTAAAACGAAAAGCCCTATTAGATTAGAACAAAATCAACTCTCAAGAAGAAGTTAGCACAATCTCTCTCAAGATCTTGAAGCCCTAGCTAGTTGGAGAAGATGACTACAATGGTTTCTCACTCTAAGATCTAACTCTCTTCTTCTTCCTTGATGCATTTTCTAAAATGATTTGCTTCTCTTCCTTAAATAGAGAAGGAGCAAAACTATAAGTCAATTAGGTCAAAAGACCAAAAGGGTATGAAGCCCCAGGTCTAAAAATCGCCAACCTAGAAACCCAGGTTAAGGAGTATCGATAGTCCTCTTGAGGAGTATCGATACTAGCCTGATCTGTAATCGACAGATCAGAGGAGTATCGATAGTCCTATAAAGGAGTATCGATACTAGATGAGTATCAATAGTCCTATTGAGGAGTATCGATACGACCTAGATTTGTTGTCAACAGGTCAGAGGAGTATCGATAGTCCTATTTAGGAGTATCGATACTAGAGGAGTATCGATAGTCCTTTAGGCAGTATTGATATTGGTAGTGTAGTCTGACTTACAGGCTAGGTCAGTATCGATACCACCTTCAAAGGGTATCGATACCACCCTGCCCATAAGCTAGAAAAGTCTCTAAAAATTGTCTAAATGGGTTCTAAAACATCCTAGCTTATGTGGCTAAGTCCTAATGCAATCTAACCACCTATGAATGATGAACATGATAACTTACCAATGTGTGGTGAGTTTTTTCGGTGGTAAGTTGAGTCCGATGGTGTGCTTTCTCTTCGATCTTCGATGAAATGTGAGTTTGCACAAATGATACATCCTAGCTCTAACTCAAGTAAGGATATACATTTGAGTTCATTATCTCACCATGAACATTGACAAACCCAAAGGGACCTTTCAATCTCCTCATTGTCAATTTCATAACAAAACCCCATACATAAGAAAATTTCCAAAAGACACATTACAACACGAATTCTCTTACAATGGACTCAATAAAATGCAAAACCTCCCTAATAAAAGATAAATAACATAGGCAGGGAAACTTCTGCAAAATCACACAAGAGTGATCAAGGCATCATAATATAAGCATTTAAAGGTCAACCTTGAGTTTCTTGAAACTCCCCTTTTCTTATACAACTCCCCCATAATTACTTCTCCCCCTTTTTGTAATGAAAAAGACAAAGGCCGAAGGGGGTAGAGGAGAGGAGCATAAGACAAGAGGTTCACCATTCAACAAGTCAAAAACATTCACAATGATAAATAAGACTTAAAGCAGTGAAAGATAACATGCATCAAAAGATATTCCGGAATCATTCATTCGAAAGAGAACAAGTTTACAAACGATAGAAATGAGTGAAGCAAAATAAACAAGCATATTTATCTGAAATACATAACAATATGAAAAAAAACTGAAAGACTACACACTAATTAAACTGAGAGTGTCCTAGTCTAATCATTCTCCTCACACTTGTCATCACCAACTTCTTCTTTGGAGTCTAAAAATGAACCAACCCTAATATGACTAAGGAAATTGATCAGAAGAAGGAAGGTGAGGTTCAACGCAATTCCTCAGAGGAGGGAACAAAATGGGGTCAGTCACCGGCTCAACTTTGCACAGCTATAAGGAGCCTCCGAGTAATTGAACTGACCTTACCCACACTAAAAGATATGAAAGTAAAAGCAAGGGAGTCAACAACTTACATTATGCATAGACTAGTTGTTAAATCCTAGGGTAGGCAGTCCTTGTTCCTTCTAAAAGGTCGAGGCTAAGGAAACACACAAGAGAATCTCAAATGTTGCTAAAAACTATGTTTTAAAAATGAACCTTTTCAAAAATGTATTGGAGTAAAAATTCTCTCCGGATACAAGCTGGGAGTTTTTCACAAAATCTATCATGTAAATCACATATTCAACAAAAACTCCCTAAATCGAATCATCCAAAAAGAAACTTCAAAGGAAACCAACAAGATTCGATAAAACACACTCACTAATGCTCTACACAAGAACATAAGTGTCACGATTTAATCCCAACCACGTGAGAAACAATCATTGTGAGCCATACAATGAATCAAGACCATCAAGATAAGACAATTTACACAAGTCTATGAAAGCATCATAAGCAACTGGTTTTCAAGAAGATATTCAAACATAAACAATGAAAACACAAGTTGAATTGACCACAAAACCACCGAATAATGGAACGAGTGTGTGTGCAAGTGATGATGTCACAAAGTGTGAAAAGATCCTTGAAAGTTGATAAACATTAAGATTCTACTCTCTTTTCACTATTCCAAACCACACTAGTATGGAGGATGAATCACAATGCACGTTCCAAGTAGGTCAAGACAAACATGTTAAGGCATTTCCATGAAGGTGTATTTTAGAATACAAATAGCCCAAGAGCATGTATCATGACTCATCAAGTCTACCTGAGAGTTCATTATTGATTTGTTATCGATTTGCTCTCAAGGCACCAAGACTTGTCATGTGGTCACACTACGAATTATCATGCCACCAAGCTCAAAATCTTTTACGAAAGCTTACTCTTTAGGTGGTACACCGAGTTCAAAGTCTTTTACGAGAACTCACTCTTGAGGTGTATAGCAGAAAACTATAATATCAATAAATTACAAGTGCTAGGATAGCTCGTCCAAACTAGTTTGGTTTGAAATAGTTCAAGAGAAGTAACAAACATACAAACTAGGATCAACACATACACATTCAATCAAACACAAGATACAAACATAAGTTCAGAAAAGTTCGAGTGAAATATGTGAGACAAAGAACTTGAGATCTCAAAGTCTATTATCCAAAGATATTCAAAAACTCCAAGAACTCATGATCTCAAGAGCAAGTGATCAAAAACCTTATCTAAGATATTCAAGATGCATAAGGAAAGGATCACAGTGAGGACACACGGGTTAAAACCAAATCAAAGCACAAATAATCTTTGTGCAATGCAAAGATACAACAGGAAAAACACATACAAAAATGCCATGAGTTTTCAAAAATACGAAGTATCACAAAATTCTTTTTAGAATGCGAGACAATGCAAACTAGAAGAAACACACTCAACTACCCATTATGAGAGATGAATAGGTAACAACGGGGTAGGAAAATGAAACAACGTAGTCTCAAGACATGGAAACTACACCAAATGCCCTTCTAAGAGTATCAAAGGTCAAAGGGTCCTGGGACTAGCAGAGGATATCAACAACTAGTTTATCATTTCGGCACGTACTCATAATGAATCACCATCTCAACAACTAAGTTATAGAAATAGGTGAAACCTAATATCTATATGCTCAGTTCTAGAGTTTGATCATGAATCATGGTGACATCAAGAGTACACGTGTTATCACAATAAGCAATTATAGTGGCATGCTCAAAACCTTAATCAACAAGCATATGCAACATCCAAAATAATTGAGTAAAACACAAACCTACCGAGATAGCCTCTGCCTTGGTTGTGGATAAGGATCGAGAATCTTGCTTCTTGCTCTTTCTTGCATCCACATTTCTAGCCCAACCAACATTGGAGTAGACATAAATCTCGAAGTTGATGTCCTTGGTGTACCAAGGTCCATATCTGAGATATCCCTTGCATTAGAGTCTTATTTTGTCAATTCTGAACAAAACCTATTCATAAGAACCAAAGAAAGGCAAAAGACAACACTCCCAAAAAGTAGAGACTTTAAACTCTAAGAGATGTCTTTTAACTTATTTCCTACACATGTTCACAAAACACATCAAGGTACCATAGAAAATATGAATATAGATACTTAATAAGCTTATACTCCCCCTTGATGGGTGGCACAAGAAATTCTCCCCCTATGTGATATATCTCCCATCACATAGCACTCCCCTTAACATATCAAGGATGCCCAATTCTCCCCTTTTTGTCACACATAGACAAAGGATAGAGACATAAAGGTACAAGGAGAAACAAAGGAAGATAGTGCAAGGAAACCCACATACAAACCAACCAACCATCAAGATGCATATCTAACTAAATTTTGTATTTGCGCAAAAGACAACAAATAGGTAGTTAGATAATCAATAAATACACAAGGTGGAAGGTAAGCACATGACAAGTCACACACTATAACAATTATCTAATCTAGCTAAGGAGAATCAAAGCTATAATCAAAGAATCGAAATATGGTGTGTAAGACTATCCTGGTTTCGAAAACCTATAGACAAGATGTTTATCGTTGGATAAACAACTATTAACTTAATGCACCATAATGAACAAGCATGCACACAAAGATATACAATTAATCAATCATGCACACATTCTCAACCAGAACATTAACACGATTGAATCTTAAGTTTGGTCTAGTTCAATATGCATCACCATTCGGCCTATAGTCATACAAATGAAAAGTAGAGAAGAGTGAGAGTACAAACTTGTAGAAAAATGTTCTGCTTGATGTGGTTAATTATCAGTAGTCACCACTTGTGCAGTATCCTATTTCTCATTCAATCAAAAAATTTTATACAATTCATTCAACATTGATAAAGAGCCAAGAATACAAGCACAAGAAAATACACACATGTTATAAAATTAGATATGAAAAAGAATAGACATGGTGTAAAGCATGATACTTAGAAGATAGAATGACATTTTCATATGCAATGGAACTTTCTCTACAAGTACATACTTAATATACTAGAATGCATATAATTAGCAAAATGCAAACTAGTAGTGTAACCACTCAACTTTCCTAACGAATTATGCAGTCCACGCAAAGGGAGGAGTGGGTGTGCTGATTAGGATTCATGATGAAGCATAAAAACAAAACATAACACAATGAATACACAAAGTGGCATGCACACAACAAGCATTATGCGTAGGATTCATCCAAGAATAGCAACAAGAAAACTTGAACCTGCCGATGACTTTTCTCTCTTGATCATGGACAATGATTAAGAGAACATTTTGCTCTACTTATCATCCACATACTCAGCACTACTTGGATTAAAGATGATACAATCATTGAGGTTCTTTGCCCTGTTCAAAACCTTGATTCTTCTTAGAAGATCTCTGCACCATCACAAAAATTCATCAAAAGAACCGGGTTTCTCTCGGAGGGAAACCACCCATGTGAGCCGAGAGAAACCAATGACCATAATAAAAATAACACATTTCAATATATATGATCAAATAACTAAAAACCAAACACCTTGAGAGGGATTCAAAGACATTGGTTGACTCGAAATCAATTGAGATGATAGACAAAATATACAATATTTACAGTTTGCTACCTTATTCGATTTCGATGGTTGTATTCCCACTAATGTCATTGGGGATGTGGAGCCTTGCCCCCTTGAGTCGACGTGTGTTCAATGTTTTTGAACTTATTTCTTCACCTGCACCAACTTCTCTATCTTCTTCGGGACTTCAACCTTTGGCTTGGGTGTGGTGGCTTGCTTCACCTTGGTCTTCTTGCCTTGCTTCTTGACATGTTGTCTCTTACCATATGTTGTTCTACTACCATTGGGATTTGCAAGTCTCCTAATCACTCCAGTTAAGGCTCTTGCTTTACCTTGAAGTTGTTTGAACTTCTTGAGCAAGTCTTTTTCTCTTTGAGAATGGTGGAGGTCTTCCAAGTAGAATTTGCAAGTATTTTGCAAGTGACCTTGATATCCACAATACGAGCATGCGTGGATACTTTGAGGTACTCTCCTTGTGCCTCTTGGCTTGGCTTGTGGCTTGGTAACCTTCTTTGGAGCTTGTTGCTTGCCAACTTGCTTTGGAGCTTGTTTGTCAGCTTGCATAATTGCTCTATTTTGTGAAGGAGGAGGAGTCTTAGCTTTCATTAACGTCGTTGACGTTGAAGTGCTATCAACCTTACTTGGATCAAACCCGAGTCCTTTTTTTTACCCGAATTCTTTGATCCTTTCAACATTGACATAAGATTATTCGACCCATGATTGAACTTGACGATCATCTCTTTAGACTCTATCAGCTCCTCCTTCACTCTCTTCATTTCATCAAGAAGAGATGTAACTCTCTCATTTGCCACCACAAGTTCATTCTTGAGAAACTAGATTTCTTTTTCTTTCCCTTCAAGAATCTTTTTCCCTTCTACATCTCTCGCGGAGGCTTCTTCCACTTGAAGAATTATAACATTCTTCTCGGTCTCAAGACTTAAATCTTCAGTTTTAGCTATTTGTTTTCCTTAGACAAGCTCTTACTATTTTTCAAAATCCTTAAAAATAACTCTTCTTCGTGGAGATCATCTTCACTCTCATCTTCCTCACTCGAGGTTTGAATACTTTCCTTATCCTCTACTTGTTCATGTGAAGATGCACATAAAGTAGTGAATGCAACATAGTTTCTTGTCGTTTCATCTTCACTATCATAAGAAGAGCTAGATTCCAATGAAGAGTCATCAAATGTGACATTCATCGCTTTCTTTCCCTTTGAATCACCAAAGCTCTTCTTGTTTCGGCAAATATTTGACGTGTGTCTAAATCCACGACACCTGTAGCATTGCACCTCATCACTCTTCTTCTTCCCAAACCTATCTTTATTTGGTTTGGACTTTAAGAAGGAAGAGTTCTTCTTGTCGAATTCTTGAGATCCCCCTTTCTTCTTTTTAATGTGTTTCATGAATTTCCTTGTGAGGATAGCAATTTCCTCATCGCTTGAGTCGTCGTAGGACTTGTCATTCGACTTACTAGCTTTCTTAAAGGCCTTGAAAGCTATATTTTCAGACTTCTTTGTTAAGTGGAAGTTTGACTCGAATGTCCGGAGATTTCCTGCAAGTTCCTCAGGTAGAAGAGCATCAACATATTTACTCTCCTCAATAGCTATAACTTTGGCTTCAAATCTCTTGGGGAGAGATCTTATAACCTTACGAACTATTTTGGAGTTAGAAATAGTCTCTCCTAAGGCAAACATGTTGTTTACAATTTCACCGAGTTGTCAACATTTGCAACTTTACAATTTTGACGGTCTGGGTACCTTTATGTATGACCTCTAATTTGGTGCATGCCTCTTTTGCCACAAGGCAATTGGATATGCTTATAAACTTATTTGCCGTAACAACATTAAATATGGCATTAAGACCTTTACTGTTATAGGTGGCCTTATCAAGTTCGTCTTTAGTCCAGACATCACTTGCTTTAGGTTTAGTCACAGCAACACCATCAATTGTGGTGGTTATGGTTGGAGGGGACCAACCATTTTTTACAGCCATCCAAGCTCTTTCATCTATAGAGCTTAGGAAGGCTCTCATGCGTGCTTTCCAATTCGCATAATTACTACCGTCGAACAGTGGAGTTGTCAACATTTGCAACTTTGCAATTTTAACGGTATGGATACCTTTATGTGTGACCTCTAATTTGGTCCATGCCTCTTTTGCCACAAGGCAATTGGATATGCTTCTAAACTCATATGCCGTAACAGCATTAAATATGGCATTAAGACCTTTACTGTTATAAGCGGCCTTATCAAGTTCGTCTTTAGTCCAGACATCACTTACTTTAGGTTTAGTCACAACAACACTATCAATTGTGGTGGTTATGGTTGGAGGGGACCAACCAATTTCTACAGCCATCCAAACTCTTTCATCTATAGATCTTAGAAAGACAGCATTAAATATGGCATTAAGACCTTTAATGTTATAGGTGGCCTTATCAAGTTCGTCTTTACTCCAAACATCACTTGCTTTAAGTTTAGTCACAGCAACACCATCAATTGTGGTGATTATGGTGGGAGGGGACCAACCATGTTTTACAGCCATCCAAACTTTTTTATCTACAGAGCTTAAGAAGGCTCTCATGCGTGCTTTCCAACACGCATAATTACTACCGTCGAACAGTGGAGGTCTGTACATAGAACTTCCTTTCATATTACACTACAAGGATCTCACTGGGATGTAAAGCCCTAAATGGTAAACTATGCTCTGATACCAATTAAAATATTACCTATTCCTAGGTGAATTTTTAAACCAATAAACACTAATCTAAGTGTATATAAAAGGGGGATCAATATCTACCTATTGAAAATTAAATTCACTATGCAAGCATAATAAGTAGTAATTGAAACAAACAAGTATTGACTTATTCGATTCTCAAATGCGGAATTAATAGAGAATCAAATATTTCAATCTTGTACAAAAATCATTCACATGTAAGCGTTCAATACAAATGATTTTTGCTGACGGGGAAAACCCTAACGGAAAAAACCCCAAGACCTAGTCTAAAAATTACCACAAAGAGTTGTGAGAAATCTTACAATCGTTCACATCGACAACATGACTCCCTCATGCGAACTCGACCGGTCTTTCTCCACGACCTGAATCCACTAATCGCCCCTTCAATGGTGTGTGCGTCTCCAACTCGGAATCCACCAAGCCCCGCACTTGTTAGCTCAAATCCTCAAGCCTCTTGTACGCCTCCAACCCGGAATCCACCAAGCCTCGTACTTGTATGCTCAAATACACGAGCTTGCACCTCGCCGGAACTCTACCGGCGAACTCACTGGAACTCCACCGATGACTGTAATGGTGTTTGAAGATTTGGGTGTTTCTTCAACACTCTATAGCTCTCATGCTAGAATGATATGCAATATCTAGCTAAAATGAAAAGCCCTATTAGATTAGAACAAAATCAACTCTCAAGAAGAAGTTAGCACAATCTCTCTCAAGATCTTGAAGCCCTAGCTAGTTGGAGAAGATGACTACAATGGTTTCTCACTCTAAGCTCTAACTCTCTTCTTCTTCCTTGATGCATTTTCTAAAATGATTTGCTTCTCTTCCTTAAATAGAGAAGGAGCAAAACTATAAGTCAATTAGGTCAAAAGACCAAAAGGGTATGAAGCCCCAGGTCTAAAAATCGCCAACCTAGAAACTCAGGTTGAGGAGTATCGACAGTCCTCTTGAGGAGTATCGATACTAGCCTGATCTGTAGTCGACAGATCAGAGGAGTATCGATAGTCCTGTGGAGGAGTATCGATACTAGGTGAGTATCAATAGTCCTATTGAGGAGTATCGATACGACCTGGATTTGTTGTCAACAGGTCAGAGGAGTATCGATAGTCCTATTTAGGAGTATCGATACTAGAGGAGTATCGATAGTCCTTTGGGCAGTATTGATATTGGTAGTGTAGTCTGACTTACAGGCTAGGTCAGTATCGATACCACCTTCAAAGGGTATCGATACCACCCTGCCCATAAGCTAGAAAAGTCTCTAAAAATTGTCTAAATGGGTTCTAAAACATCCTAGCTTATGTGGCTAAGTCCTAATGCAATCTAACCACCTATGAATGATGAACATGATAACTTACCAATGTGTGGTGAGTTTCGGTGGTGAGTAGAGTCCGATGGCGCACTTTCTTTTCGATCTTCGATGAAATGTGAGTTTGCACAAATGATACATCCTAGCTCTAACTCAAGTAAGGACATACATTTGAGTTCATTGCCTTACTATGAATATTGACAAACCCAAAGGGACCTTCCAGGCTTAAAAGGAACTTTCATTACGAGCCACATGAGGCTCTATACTGTTCCATAACCCTCCAAGCACAATAAAATTATTACGAACCCATTCATGATACGTAAAATTGTCCTTACTAGGAGGCTATTCTGTTATATGTGCCAACTTTTCCTTGCCGACAAAAAAAACTTGTACATCATTCCACCAACCAAGATAATTACCACCATACAATCTAACGACGGTTATAGACTTACCCATATCATAACCAATATGATAACTAGATTTATTGTCCATTGGAGTAGACTTAGCATCACCCATAACAATAAGAAGTGGACTGAAAACACAATCTTATGAAGCACAAAATAGAGAAATTCACTAAATAATATTTAGTATGTAAGGAAAAGGGTAGTGGGGACAAACAACACAATAAAATAGCACTACCAGCACCAACAGCTACCAAAAACAGCACTAGCAAAACTTAATAGTCACCAAATAGTAAAGAAATAACAGCCACAAAAAACAGCACACTACCAGCACTTAACATCCACCAAAACTAGCACTAGCAGCACTTAACATCTACCAATCCCCATCTGGTGATAGTATTGATCTTGATGTTGTGTCTGGTCGACGGGAGGAGGGGTTCACACCACTTCCTACTCTTCCTGTTCCAGATAGGTCAGAGTTTATTCTTGATCCAGATACATCTAACTCTGCTACTTCAGAGTCTGTTCCTGATCTAGTTACGTCTAACTCTGATCCAGTTATGTCTAACTCTACTCTGATTGTGTCAGATTCTGCACCTCCTCCTATAAAGGTATACCAACGATCCAAGACAAGAAAGGTTATTTCTTGGGGGCCTCAACCATCTCCAGCTATTGATCCTGTAGGTTCTGAATCACAAGCTCCGATACCGCCTCCTATCATTAATGACCTCGATGTGCCTATTGCAAAATGGAAAGGTAGTATTTCCTGCACCCAACATCCGTTATCTGATGATATATCATATCATCGTGTTTCTCCTTCTTTGTTTTCGTTTGCCTTGTCCATGTCTTCTGTTTCTATTCCAAAATCTCATACACATGCATTTTCTTAACCTAGATGGAAATTGGCTATGGATGAAGAGATAACTGCACTTCATGAAAATCAGACATGAGGGCTTACCACTTTACCTCCAGGAAAATAGACCATTGGTTGTTGTTGGGTGTATGCTGTAAAATATATTCCTGATGGTTCTATTGAACTGCTGAAAGCTCGATTGGTGGTAAAGGGGTACACACAGATGTATGGTGTAGATTATACAGAAACATTCTCTCTAGTTGCTCGGTTAACTCTGTTCGTATCCTTATTTATGTGGCAGTGAATAAAGGTTGGCCTTTATATCAGCTTGATATAAAGAATGCATTTTTATATGGTGATCCTCAGAAGGAAGTATATATGATATAACCACCGAGCTATGAGAAGAAAGGCGAAGAACACCTCGTCTGTAGGTTGAAGAAAGCATTATATGGCCTCAAACAATCTCCACGTGCTTGGTTTAATAAATTCAGTAGTGTTCTCGAGGATTATGGTTTTAACCGAGCCGTATCTGATCATACTGTATTCGTCCATCGCTCTTCGACGGGTACTATTATTCTTATTGTGTATGTTGATGATATTATTATCACTGGAGAAAATTCTCAAGGTATCTCCGACTTAAAGTATTATCTAAGCCAAAAGTTTCGCACCAAGGACTTAGGTATTCTTCGCTATTTTTTGGGCATCGAAGTTGCCCGCTCCAAGGTTGGTGTAAGTCTGTCTCAATGGAAATATGTTCTTGACCTTCTTTCTGAGACAGGCTTCCTTGGCACATCTCCTGCAGACACACCTATGTATTATTCAGTGAAGCTGGTTGCGAAATAAGGGGAACCCGCTCCCCAAGTCATGGCTTATTATATAAGAAAACTGGTGATTCCTTGACGGTAGTAGGTTTCATAGTTGGTTATTCTGATGCAGACTAGGCTAGAGATCGTGTTGATCGTTGTTCCACATCAGGGTATTGCACCTTTGTCGGTGGTAATCTAGTTACTTGGCATAGTAAGAAGCAACAAGTAGTGGCTAAGTCTAGTGCTGAAGCTGGATATCGAGCTATGGCTCACATTGTAACACCCCACTTTTCAAATCTTATAATCGAATTCAAATCATTAAACTTGAAAAGAAGAGTATTAGAAGGATAAATGATATAGGCATTGTAAGAACAAAGATTGGTAATTCCTTCTCTTTATTCCATAAAATCCAACCATAATAGGTCAACAAAATTAACTTAAAAGAGTAGTAAAAAGTTAATTCATGGTTAAATAAGTTTGACTAAAGTAAATCAAAAGGTTTATGCAAACTAATAGATATTTTAGACATATAGTAATATGTCCAGAATCTGCATCAGGTCTGTTATTTTGTACATAAATAATTCATCTTAAATTATTTTTAAGTCATTCCAAGACTAAACAAAAATAGACAAACAAATCTAAAGTATCATAGAAGAAATTCAATTTGAAAATCATAACATACTGTAAAATCGGCCGCAACAGGGTCCATCTGCACTGACAGCAGAAATTCAATAACATGATATGATATTTTACCCGATTAAAACTAGAACATAAGTAATCCAAAAATTATGAAATTGTAGGAGAAAATAAGGAATTTATTACGAAAATAATCCAACTGACAGAATATCATTCCGATCTCAGAATTAAGAGAAACAATTCAAACATCGCAGTACTATCAGATTTTGAGTTCAAAACTAAACTTGAAAAATTACAATTCCAAGATATTAAACCATTCTCCAAACCAAAATAAAACTTAAAGCAACCCATAATCCATGTGATATAATATATAAAGTAGTGTGATCAAATAAATTAAGCACACCTACAAATTATGGTAGAAAGTAAGTCTTTCCACGATCGTCAAATTCACGATCTACGCTCCAACACCCTCCTCAACCTCTATGGGGGAAAATTATCGGGGTGAGCAAGCTCAGTAGGAAACTAACCAAACATAATAGATACAAACATGTATGAATGAGGAAACGCATTTAAAAATGCAACAAAACATATGCAACAGCAGAAACCACGTTTTTCAATTAAAAGCATTGTTGAAAACTCTGCAGTGTTACTAAAATGTCACAAAACCATTGCTGTTTGTATTTTCTAGGGCCTTTTAGCCACGTTTTTAATTATACATGAACTATCACAAATATCAGATTAATGCTTTTAATTAATCTTACTAGTCAGGGGGCTTATTCCGGTGAGCCAACCACGATTATCAAGAATCATCTTCCACAGGAACCACATTTTCGTGGAAAGCCATTAGAGCTTACTGACCATTGATTTTATTAAATCATCTCACTTTTTATATTCACCAAATTTTATCTTGCATTAGATCTCAAATGACCACACTATTTCATCATAAAATATAATTTTAAAAAGATTTCATGATCTAATAAACAAAGATGATAGATTTTCTTACCTACATGATTTGTTCAAAAATAATATAATCAAGAACATAGGTTTTATACAGGGGTTTCGATCCCTACCTTGATTTGCTTCCAATACTAGTATGAAAGTTTCCATTTTTGATGTTAGAAAAGACCTCTTCTTCAACTTGAAAATTTCCCTTTTTGATGTTGAAAAATACCTCTTTCTAGTTGAAACACCCTTCTTTTTGTATAGGTTTAATGGTAGAAAATAAGGTTCTAAATTTTAAGAAGTGGATGAAGTTAATGTGGAATGGCTAGAAGATGAAGTTCAAATGGAGAGAAAAATTTTAAGGCACACATTTGCATTTGGTATGAGATCCCTTATATAGATTTTCAAAAGTGTACTAATGATGGTGGAAATGGTGCTGCATTCACCATTAGTTAGTAGTGGTGAAAGTAGATATGGTAGTGCATCTACCATTACTAATTAGTAGTGGAACTGGTAGTGCTTCTACCATTTATCTAGTGGTGGTGGTGGTGGTAGATAAAAATCTTATTATCATTATTATTTTTAAAAGACTAAATTTTATAGATATATTTTTGTGTATAAAAATATTGGTGTAACTTATGTCCCTAATTTAATGATATGAAGACATGTGTCAATTAAAATGATCTTGTAGTCTAAATCAAAAGTATTGAGTGAATAAACATTATTCCTTAATATTAGTCAACAACTATCCATATATACATATTATATTGTAATGATCATAACTTCCAGACTGTAAGTCCGAATATCACCCACCATACCATTCTGGAAACGAGATTCAAAGACCTACAACTTCATCAGAAATAGCCTAAGACCAATTCGTACCATAAGATGCTCAAAAATAGGTCCAAAGTATACTGATAGTAATGAATACGAATTTCATAATTAATACCTAACATATTGGGTTGTTTAACCTAAAGAAAATGAAGATGGGCCTAGCCCACTTAATCATAGATTCATGATCAAGTCCATCATATAAAATATTAGGTTAGACCATCTAACACTCAACTTAAGCCCAAGTCCATCATAAAATATTGGGTTAGACCATCTGACTTATAAAATTAAGCCCAAGTCCATCACAAAATGTTGGGTTGTCATATTTAATTAAGTGTAGATCTTATCACTAATAAAAAAAATTGGGGTATTACACACACCATTTGTGAAATGTTATGGGTCCAATCATTACTTGGTGAAATGAGGATTAAGGTTCCTGGTCCTATGCAGATGTTTTGTGATATTCAAACAGCTACATACATTATGAGTAATCCTATGTTCCATGAACGTACCAAACATATTGAAGTTTACTGTCATTTTATTCGTGAGAAGATGATAAAGAAATAGATTATACGTCCCTATGTGAAATCTGAGGAGCAATTGGTAGATATTCTTACCAAGCCTCTTGCGCCGTCACCATTTCATCAAGTTTGTGACAAGCTGAGCATGTTTGATCTCTATGCTCTAGCTTGAGGGGGAGTGTTAGATTTAGTAGTTAGAGTTTAGTAGTTTTTATTTTATAGGTTTACTATTCACGTGAACAGTAACATGTGAATAGTAGTTTAGTTTTCCTAAACTATTTTCTATTTTTTTTTGTTTATCTTGTATTAGAATCTATCTAATAATAAATATAAGGGGGAGAGGTTTAGTTAACTAATTCTCTCTCTTTTCCCCACTTCTTCTTCTTCTTCTTCTCTCTTCTTTGCTGTTCTACTTTTAACTGAAATCATGGTTCAAATTTCTCTCAGTTTCAGTAGTTATCCTAAGAGCACAAATTTTGATGAATGAAGAAAGATTCAAAATCACAAAGGGTTTGTCAAGACAATCATCCAATTAAAAAAGCAGGTGGTTTAATCAGGTATGACATTCCAAGAAGAACTACTTTGGAGCTTGGATTTCAATAACCAAGTAAACAAAACTTGGCAATCATTATTTAAAAGTAGCAGCAGAAGTTTACGTGGAAGCAAAGAAATAAGGCAAGGCCCTGCTTGGTACGCTGGAAACGTTTGCAGCGCAAACGTTAACAGGTGTTTGGGTGAATTGTACGTGCTTGGTACACATATTGCAAATATTACTTATGGTAAACGTTTCCTGCGGTCCCATGTTTTTAGGCAAAATATTCAACACTCGTTTCCGGAACTAAAAGAGCCGGGAACGAATGCAACACTCCAGCAAATGCCAAAAAACCCTCGTCTTGTCTGAGCACGATACTGATCGAGTTCTTCTCTATCTAACCTCTCTCCACTTCTCCAATTTGTAAGTGGCCACCTCTCTCTCTCCCTGATTTCTCCTCTTTGATATCTCTCTGATCTCTCTTTCTCTGGTCGATCTCTTCCATCTCTCTTTCTCTGGTCGATCTCTCTCATCTCTCTTTCTCTGATTTCTCTCTGATCTTGCTCATTTTCTCTCTTTCCCCTTGTCGTTGCTTTTGTGAGGGTTAGGATCTTTATTTTGTGCTTTTTTTCTTTCATAATTACAGAGAAAGGGTTTTTTTTAGAGAAGAAGATCTGTGCATTCTTTGTTTTTCTAGAAAAAGGAGATCCACCGCCCTAAACCATAGATTATGCTCTTTAGGTGATATCTGGACTACCAATAACATTTTTCGGTGCATTCTCAGTACCTAAAAACGATGGAGAATATGAAATTTGGATTCTGTGCTTGATTCAAACCCAACACAATAAGAACTGGGGTTTAAAGCAAGGTAGATCCAACTATTTCTTAGTTTTTCTGTGCTCAAGGATGGTGATTTAGGGTTTATTCTTCCTAAATTCTTATGGTATTGCCGATGGATATCAATCCCTCAAATCCAGTCGGTCTTCCAATATTTTTCTAAGAATTTTTTATTGGAGGCATTCCATCTGTCCTTCATGCTTCATCTTCATGCCACTTGGAGTAGCACCATCATCATGATCGGCCAATTTTTTTTTTCTTCTAATGGAGGTTTCTTGATCAATAAATCTAATCTAGTTTTAATTTAATTTTAAATAGTAAGTGTTCTTCAACAACTTATTTAATTATATATAAAAAAATAAAAACTAAAGAAACATTAGTATTCTTGCATTTGCAGGAAGAAACCAAGCAACGGTATATATTTAAATTACATTTGCAGTTGGTGTACCAAGCAAGATGAAAGTTAATGATTGTATATGTTTGCTGTAGGAAACCTTTACCATAACAAACCTTTGCAGACTACAAACATTTGCTATCTTACCAAGCAGGGCCTAATATACAAACAATGAAAGAGAACCAAAAACAGATGGGATAAGTTTATGTCTGTTCAACTTCCGGGATGTGAATTCTTACTTTTTTATCAAATGCTGCTACTGCTGCCTTGGAAAAGAAAAATCAGGACGAACTATCGAAGCAGACCTCGACTCCTTTGCCACCATCCCGGCTATCAAGCATTGGAAATAAAATATATTTATTTATTTTTCTAGAGTAATCTATTCCATTAAGAGAAGTTAGCACTATTTGTGATAGATTTTTAGCTTTTGCTGTTGATAATACTACTGGGCATATTACAATGAAATTGTTTAGGGCCTAATGAGCTTATATGGGAGGTGGAGTATCAGAACACAAATCTGTTCAGCCTCCTTATCATATTAGTTGTCTTCGGATGCCGGTGTTGTTTTCAACATGGATTTCTTCGATTAAACTCCTCAAATATATTCTGATGGGAGAGGTCCAGCTGAGTAAAACCATGAAGGGTCTAATATTCTGGTGGACCATTCGTATTGGAGAAATGAAATGGAATTTTTCGAAACGTGGAAAAACAAATTCAGAAACCATAATTTTTTTTTTTTCTGTTGATATTTAGCTGTATTAATTGTCATTTCCTTTCTATCTACATGGATGTCATCTAAAGTATTTGTTTACCTTTGAGGGGAGACAAACAAACTCCTGAATTTGAAGGAAAAAACAGTGAAAGGATTGTTAATTTCGTACAAACTGAATCTTTAGAAATTCTAGTATATCAAAAATACTTTTCTTTATATGGGGTGGATTATTTTTCTGTCTGGCGGTTCGGTGACTGATATTCTCTTATATTTGGCAGGACGTTCTTTAATGCAATGGAGACGAAGATGGAAGCTCTACAATATGTATCTGCAAATTTGAAAGCATTTTGTACGCGATGATTACATATAACCGAGTAAATCAATCGCCCATATTCACAGAACTGGCTCAGATTTCTAGATGGGATTTGGACATCTTGAGTACGGGTTTTTGATTTACTTCTGTACTAATTTCCTGTCATTGTTTGTTTGCTGAAAACATCTTGACTAGCAATGTGAGGAGACCCCTGTAAAAAAAGAAAAAAACAAAAAAAAAAACACTCAGGTGGAATGAATCCTGCTCCCCCTTGCTTTTCTATTTTTAACTTCAATAACACTTTTGGTAAAATGTCCTCATTTGCCTTCTCTAGTTCTCCTGTATCCAACATTATTTCTTTTAATAACTTTGATGGTGTTTTTTGTTTTTGTTTTTCTGGGTTAACTATCATGATTTTGACAATCATGTTTGAGAATATGTAGTGAACTTTATTCTAAGAGGATTTCCAAAGGGATCTTTATCTTAAAAAGCAAATTACTTTGATAAAGAATAAAATAAAAATCAAAGACTAGAACATGCCTCTTACTTTCATCTTTTAATTAGGAAATCTTCAGGAGTCAAACCCTAGATTGATTGTGGAGAAAGGCCTCTTAACTTTAGGCTCATCCTTAGAGCTGGCAAACGTTTAACCTAGATTCCATCTAGCATAGGTGTGGCAAGTATCAAAATGCTCCACAATTGTTCGCGGTTTCAGCCTCTTATTTCTCAACCTATGCCCTATTTTGTATCAATCCCACGGTCCCCACCTAACCTTATGCTTTTTTTATTTTTTAATCAGACCACCTAACCTCATACTGGCGCTTCAAAACGTGGACATTTTTTTTGCATTAGGTTTCTCTTGTTTCACTCTTTAATTATTTTGCAAGGTATTTTAGCATTATATATATATGTACACATAAAAAAAACTTTTGTGATATTTTTTAATTGATTGATCCGGTACTCCCGTACCATGTTCTAGAGTCTGGCCACTTAGATAATAACAGTAGAGCTCTAGGTTTTTATTGCCACATGCACTTAACTCTTTGATCTGTTGACTCAATATCCATATTTATTAGTGAAAAGATATCAAGAGTGAGAAGATGGAGCAATGTTTAAGATCTATTGACTCAAATATCCATATTTATTAGTGAAAAGAAATCAAGAGTGAGAAGATGGAGCAATGTTTTAAAAAATATTTTATTTTATTTTTTCATTATCTTGAATGAAATTTTTTTTGCTAGATTCAAAATGCATAGAAAACAAAATAAGGGTAAACTTTAATTATTTATTTTCTTATTACATGTAATTTAGAAAATAAAAAAAAGTCAATTAGTTTTTAAGTAAATATAAAATGGATTCATGGAATGCTTACGGCACCGCCCCAACCACCACTTGCTGGATCAGAACAATCAGTACGGCCAAAAGCGTAATAGATGCCATCCCATCTAGCACTCCAGGCACCACATTGAGCATAGGAAGAAGCATGTCCACCGTATATGTCAAACCCTACAACCCCTCTCCCTCTAGAAACGTAGCAGTAGAAAAGTGTTGTGCCCCAAATATTAGGTCTAAATGACCATTGCACTGCCTGTCCAGTTCTCAATACATGTTCACCAAGATCGTCGTCTTTTGACTTACAGTGAACCCACAAAGATTCACCTCCTTCTAAATCGTTCTGCAAATGTATTGTTTTTTTTGAAAAATAAAATGCATTCACGGCCACGAACATTGACGAAGACATCACAAGAATTGCTACTACTACTATCAAAACCTTCCTATCGCTTTTTGTAATACCCATATCGGTAGTGCACTGGTTGTGGTGGTAGTGTGGTGGTGGTATTTTAACAGTTACTTTAATATATGCCTTTAGAAGAAAAATTAATGACCATTGATGTATGTTTGCATGCATTATAACGTATACAAAAATAAGTTAAAATTTAACAAATTAATTAGGTATAATCTGGGTTTCTATACATGAGTCCTCCATGGGGTAGACCATTTCTATAGTTCTAGTTCCTAGAGATGGAATTTTTTTCTCTTTCTCTTTTCTTCTTTTTTTAAATTTTTTTGGGGCCATTGTTAATAGTGTCTGTTAAAAGAGAATGCATGTTGCATGTGAGGTACTACTTGCATGAAAAAAAATGCAATTGCTATTGAACTCACTCCTCCCTCCCCTTAGTAAAATTAAGCTCCCCCATATCTATTTTAGATATTTTGGAGTTATCTTTAACAAAAACCGTTTTTTCTTTGACATTCTAGAGAACTCTTCTTATCTATTGTACCTTCGGTATATACCTTTATACATATATAAATAAATAGTTCTCAATCATTTGTAAGTATTCTCAAGTTCATATCTCACAATGGATGGAAGTTTAATAGTAGGGTTAATTATTAAATAGGAGATAATAATTGTGGTGGATAGTAGAGCCAGGGCTACTGCTAGAGATGCAAAAAAGGTCATTTATAGGATAATTTTTTTATGACGATGATCCTCCATTTAACATAATTAGAATTTGTTTGTAAACAATTTTTCTTAAGTAACTTTTCATAGCATATCAGCCAATTGTATAAAATAGGATGATTTCTGTCAAGGCCAACTTATGTTTGCCCTCGACGTCTCACGTACGTCTACGTCGCCTCAATCCGACAGCTCTAAAAACCATCGCTTTGCTTCAAAAGCATCATTTTTGCTGTGGGTTACGAATACCCTTATACCCTTTAATAACTTTATTATATAAATGACCAAAATTTATATATATTAAAACAAAATAATTTCTGTTAGGGCCAACTTCTGTTTGCCATCGACGTCTTACGTTTGTCTACGTCCTCTCAATCCGACGGCTCTAAAAACCATCGACGTCTCACGTACGTCCATATCGACTCAATCCGACGGCTCTAAAAACTACCGCCTCACTTCAAAATCATCATTTTTGCTGTGGGTTACCAATACTCTTATACCCTTTAACAACTTTATTATATAAATGACCAAAAATGCTTGTGGAGAATCAACAGTAGCAAAAAATGCTTCAAATTTACCAACATTACCAGTGCTATATTAATTTACCATACTTTTGAGCTGCACTAATGTTTTTTGTCGTATGGCCTCGTTTGTTATGTGGTAAAAGTTTATTGAAAAAGAAAACTCACATTATGTCCTAACCGTTTATCTTTTTTTTTAAGACACTGAAACATATAATAAAGTGTTTGACCTGGACTGCGGTACATTATGCATGATGTCGGGAAGACTTGGTCTTTCGGAAACATGGCTTAAAGATTTTGGTAATTTTATTACGATTGCTTCTCAACTCCATCTTCAAATCTTCTCTTTCACATGGCAACCTCCGATATTGTTCATCCTGATATTATACTGTAATGTTAGGGTATTTATAGATGAGAATAGATTAATTGTGGAATTCCACTTGTTTGAGTGGTTGAAAACATAGTTGTCCAAATAGTAGGTCAATCCTACAAATAGAATTTATATTTAATTTAAGTCCAATTAAAAAAATAGATGAGAACATATCTGCATATATTGTTATTCATTGACTAATTTTTTGTGAAAATAATCTACATGATGTAGAGAATATCCTAACTTAAAATCAACCCTTAATTTATCTCTATGTGAACCCCATAAGCTATTGTATGAATAACAATGTGTTTAGTATTACAATTAATGGTTCAACTTAGGCGGGCTCAACTGGATCTTAACTTGATTCATAAGCGTGAGCATGCATTGGGTTATGCTCGATTAAGCTTCTTGAAACATAGGTTGAACTCTAATGTGATCCGATCCAAGTTGTATCATTGAGATTTATCTCATCTTTTATTTCTTATAAATTTAATCCATTAAAAAAATCATCAATTCGTCCTTAGAAAGTGCGGCCGACTATTGGACACAAAAAACAAATGCTATATTTTTTTTCAACTCAAACACTACAAAACATGATAGAAGTTGATCTTTAAATTCTAAATCTTTATTTGATTCTTATTTTTGTTTGTAGATTTGACACGAAGAAAACCGTGAGAACTCAATCATTATTGAGAACAAAGCATATTATTTGAGAGATTTAATGAACAGAGGGGCCCCACTAAACCAACATGTCATTTATGTGCTTGCGGGACACGATGAGAACAAAGTAATAATGCTGTCCATCCACTTCCTTTTTCATTTCTATTCAGTTATTTTCCATTGTAGTGTACCAATATATAATTCTCTTTATTTGATGAAACACCACTTGCCTAGAGTAGTTAGAAGTTTATTGTCCCCCTTAAGTTTATCATGGTGGCGCCCTCCTTCCCCTGGGAGGGTCCATCTAACATCTTGTGCTAGGGATCAGATTCTTTGTGTTCTTTATTCCGATTTATGGCGTCTTCTTCGATTTAGATTCCTGAGAATCTGCATTTGGGTGATTGTGGGGCCCCTTCCTATGCAGATCACCTCGGGTTCCTCATTATGTGGATATTAAGTCGTTATTAACCCTTCAAAAAGAGGGGACTACCCTGCGGTGGTCCTACCAGATGAGATGTACCAAAATTTCTTAGACGAGTAAAGATACAACCTTATTGGTAGGTTGGATTTCCAGAAAATTAAATTTGAAGAAGCGAAAAAAGAGCTAACCTTAGCGTGGAAACTACATACGTGGAAAGCTGAAATTCATTTCGATCGGGAAAGGGTACTTTGCTATAAAATTTGATAACAAAGTTGATAAGAATCAGGTTTGGTGGGGTGGTCCGTGGACAGTGTGGGGCCAGTTCTTGCGTGTGCAGGAATTGGTGCCAAATTTTAACATAGAAAACTAAAAGGTCTTAATGGCCCTTGTTTGAGTTCACTTTCTGGGGTTGAGTTTAGAAATTGGGATGAGGAAACTCTGTTTTCCTTTAGAAAAGCCCTAGGGGTTCCAGTGCAGGTGGACAATACCACCCTAAATCAAGATTTCAGTTTCTTCGCTAGTGTTTTGGTTGAAGTCGACTTTGTAAAGGCTATAATGGAGAAGATCTGGATTGAAATGAGAGGTGAAGGGTTTTAGCAAAGGGTCGAGATTCCTAAGCCCCCCAAATTTTGCTCTCACTGCAAAATTATCAGTCATATAGTTTCGAAATGTCGTGCAATACGGGATGTCTTAAAAGATAACCAAACGGAGGATCAGGCTTCGGTGGTGGTGGCTAAGAAGAAACAAAAAAGAAATAAAAAGCACCGACCAGCCCAGGAAGCCGGCTTTGAGGAGCTTCTAGGAGAGGAGGAGACCTTGGCCAAGGAGGGTAAAGATCTATAGGAAAATATCAGAAAATCTGAGATGGCTATTAGGGATGTACCTGACCTGGATAAAGAAGTTACACCGAAGATTCCACTAGGGTTTCAGGATCCAGCAGGAGATAGCAATTCGGTGAACTTGGATCAGCAAAGTCCCCCGTCCGCAGGTGAACTAAGCCTGTCGAATCTATTTGACATTGAGGTAACAGAGGAAATAGATGTCAACTCAGGAATGCTACACACAATCCTTGAGGCTTCCAGCCTAGATCGGCTGGAGGCTTCTAGCTAGAGTACACTAATTAAAGGTATGGAAGTTTTAAAAATTGCTGCAAGATCTAAATGGGCTGATGAGATGGAGAATGAGGAGGAAAACTTGAGGAAGAAAAGTAATTCACTCAAAAAGTCTAAAAAGATCTCGAAGAAGAAATCCAAGGGTAAATTGAAGAAAGAGGGGTCAGTTGGCCCGAAAAATCATTATAAATAAAAGTGATGTACTGGAATATCCGAGATATTTCTTGGATTAAAGCGAGATCGAAACTTCAAAAATTAACCAGAATTCACAACCCAGATTTGATTTGGATTGCGGAACCTATGGTACAATATACATCTTTCTTTTCTATTAAATTAGGTCTTAGAAACTACTCATCTACCATCCTCCAAAATGATAGAGGTGAAAGGTTTTTTAATATTTGGTTATTCTGGTGAAGGGATATGGCTAATCCTAATATCCAGAGTTGCTCCGAGCAGGCTCTAACTATAGAAATAAATGGGTGCCTCATCATAGGGGTACATGCCAAGGTCACCGCCTCTAGCCGTAGATGCCTTTGGGACGATCTTAAACTGATTGGTATCTGGGATAATCCGTGGCTAGTTCTGGGTGATTTCAATTGCATTCTCCATCCAGAGGAGAAGAAGGGGGGTTGCTTTCCAAGAGCCACAACTATATGGGGGACTTCTGGGAAGTCATTAATGACACAACACTTAGTGAATATAATAGCTCGGGACTCAAATTTTTGTGGTGTAACAATTAGATGGGGAGACGTCGTATTCTCAGTCGTATTGACCGAGCCTTCTGCAATTCTAAATGGGTTTATAAAGTGGGTACTTGGTCCTACCATGTGCTGCTGAGGATCAATTCAGACCATGACCCTCTAATTGGTTCCGCTTCCTCTATACCAAAGCCTCATAATACTCCTTTTTGTTTTCAAGTGGTGTGGTTCGAACATTCAAACTTCCTTGAGGTAGTGGATAAGTCATGGTTAGAGCCTATCTATGACAACCCTGTCTATACATTCACTCAAAAATTGAGGCGCCTCAAGACTTGAATCAAATGGTGGGACCAGAATGTGTTTGGGAATATATAATTCATAGGTTTAAAGAGATGGAGAGAAGGGTGGAGATGGCTTTGGTAAATTTAGATGAGGACCCATGCAATCTAGACAAGCTCTCTACTTTGGTGATGGCTCAAAGAATGTTAGACTTAGCTTCTAGGCAGTATGATATATTCCTTAGGCAAAAATCTAAAGTCAAATGGATGAAAGAGGGGGAGAGAAACTCGACTTTCCTGCATGCTTTCATTAAAATTCGTCAAACTAAAAGCTAAATCATGGAGATTAAAGAGGAATGGGGCAGAATGATTCGCACCCATGATAAGATAATCACATATACGGTGGACCACTTTAAGAGGAAGTTTGAAAAGGTTCCGGTGCAGATCCACTAGGAAATGGTTGATAGAATCTCTGTTTTGGTCAAGGACACTAATAATGAAATGCTAGAAAAAATCTCAAGTATTGAAAAAATTAAGGCAACAGTATTTGATATGGACCCTATGCGTTCCCTAAGGTCGGATGGCTTCTCGGGGATTTTCTATACTAAGGCATGGAACATCATTGACCCTGAACTTTGCGAGGCGATTAAATTCTGTTACGGATACCAATTAATTCCTAAGGGAGTGAATTCCAATTTCCTTGTCTTGATCCCCAAGATTAAGGAGGCAAAGACTCTGAACTAATTCAGACTTATCTGCCCAAGTAACATCTTCTTCAAGATTATAACAAAAATCATGACTAATAGGCTCAAGCAAGTCATTGACAAGTTGGTCTTCAATGTGTAAGGTGCTTTCATTAAGGTTCGGTGTATCCAACAACAAATCGTGATGGCATCAGCGATGATTAATGAGCTGGATTTTAAAAGAAGGGGGAAATGTGGGTTTAAAGTTGGATATCTCTCAGGCTTATGAATCAATAAGTTGGGAATTCTATAGACAGTCCTAAAAAAGTTTAGGTTTTCTGAAGGTTGGTGTAAATAGATTAACAAGATTATTGAGTCAGCTTTTATTTCAGTGATGATCAATGGTGGCCCGTATGGGTATTTTGGCATGAAAAGAGGGCTGAAGCAGGGGCCCCCTATCCCTTCTACTCTTTGTGCTTGCTGATGACTACCTTATCAGAGGTATAGAGGATCTGGCCTGCAAAGGTTTGATTGAGCCAATGGTGATAAGAAAGGGATACCTTGGTCCTATACACCTCTTCTTCGCCGACGACATTTTCATATTTTGCATTGGGAAAGCTAAATCGATTCATAACCTACTGGACCTCTTTTTCTGCTATCAAGAATCTTCCGACAAGTAGTGAACCATAGTAAATGCATACTCTTTTTGGGAGGAATGTCCCTCACTTACAGAATACTTATTGAGGAAACCATGGGCATATCTGAAGGTGGATTTCCAGATATTTATTTGGGGGTCCCTCTGTTTAAAGGGAAAGTTAGGAAAACTCACTTATGAAGTCTTATTGATAAGCTCCATACGAAGTTGGCTGGGTAAAAAGGTTTATTGTTGTCCTTCCAAACGAGACTCATTCTGATGCAATCTGTTCTTACTAATATTCCTATTTTTAACATAGCTGTGTATAAATAGCCGGCTTATATGATCTAGATAGGGGAGAAAATCATACAAAATTTTCTTTGGTTGGGAGATGCTAACAAGCAGAAGATGTTCACGGTTGCTTGGACAAAAGTTTGCAGGCCGAAAGAGGAGGGGGTTTGGGGTTAAGCAGACTAGAGATGGTTAATAGAAGTCTCCTTATAAAGCTCATGTGGAGGCTTGTGAACACCAAGAGTTCTTGGAATAATTTCCTCTGGGCTAAATTCACATCTACTGATGGATCTTGGAATGGAAATTATATTAAATTGTCCATACTTTCGGGTTTAAAGTGGGCCTTCATGGCAATGGAGGACTATACTGGTTGGAGGAAGGAGGATTCTAAATGCTCTTTTCTCTGGCTAGAGGACTAATATGGAAATTTTTTGGTTTAGAATAACTTAAAAATGTCGGGGAACCATTTCCCTAAAGTGGAATGGGCAAGGTGGGTTTGGAACAAATGCATCCAACCAAACTGGACAGCTATAGCCTGGAAGTTTCTGGATGGAGTGGCAGCTACTAATGATAACTTTTAGCTGAGGGACTTCTCTTTGGCATTAAGGTGCATCGATCCTCTACTTGAGTAGTACAAAAACCATCAATCATATTTTGTGGGAATGCCCCTTCTCAATGCAGATTTGAGATTATAATTTCAATACTTTTTAGTTCACTAGGTGAAACTCTATAATGTAGGCATTGACCTTAGCTCGCGCTTATAGTCAGGCCATCAAGGAGGCCTGTAATATGACTATAATGGCGACTATCATAGTCATTTGGAAGCATATGAATAGTTGCATCTTTGATGAGGCGATACCAAAGATTGATAGGGTGAGAAATCGCATTAAGATGCTGATTCAGAACTCTGCTCACAATCTAAAAGGATGGATGATAAATGATATATATGATCGACCACTCTTCAGGCACTAGAAATTGGTTTCAGACCGGTTAAACACAGTCATCCAAAGACTTGTAAATGGTATACACCACCTCTTGGAGTTGTTAAAATTTGCTGTGATGGTTCGTTAAGAGGTAACCCCAGTGCCGGAGGAGAGGGTGTTATCTTCAGAGATGTTAAGGGCAACTTCTTGGGCGAGATTACTGCTAGCTTGGGGGTTTGAGCCAACTTTATGGCCGAGATAGCTGCAATCATCATTGACTTGGAGTATGCAGCTAGTAAAGGTTGGGATGGGGCATGGGTGGTGTCGGACTCGACTCCTACTATCGCTATTTTCTTTAAAGAATCCATTCCTTGGGGTTGTTAAGGACAGGTGGTTAGCAGTCAGGGCGAATTTTAGGGACATCTCATTCACCTTAGTTTGGAGGGAGGTGAATTTTTCTACGAATACTCTTGCGAGAAGGGGCAACCTATTGCAGATGGGGATTAGAGATGAATATATCTACTGGCCTCAATTCCTTCTCAGTATGGAGTCCATAGAGCGCGTATACTACCGTTTTGATTAGGGGGTGGCTTGCCTTGCACATGATTGATGGGGCTAGGGGTGCCAACATAGTTGGGATGTCTAGTCTCATTGTGATGCGAGAACACCTTGTTTGGTTTCTTTCCTTTTGTTGTGCTTGTGAGCTTTGTTGTCTAGTGTAATCTTTGTGCTTATCAATATATTCTTATTTTTCGAAAAAATGTATAGAGTAGTTAAAAATATGATTTTCATATTATAGGTAGAATCCCACAAAATTCATCTTTAAATTAAGTCCAACTAAAATATAATAATAGTAATTCTATTTGTTTTGGCCTTTAGGTTCCTAATTGTTTGTGGTAAACCAAAAAAAGTTGAAGTCAAAACAAAGAACCGTAATTGGATCTGGGGCTCCACATGCAAAAAACATATTGAAGAATGGGTATATAGATTTCTAACATCACTTTGTTCTATTGTGTAATTTTTAAGAGTTTGATTCTTTTCTTTCTAATGATTTTTTTGTTTTTGTTATCCACACTAATTATAGGTATACAATGACAAAAGGCGAAGCCCTAAGATTTAGCTTTTAGATGCATTATAATGCGGCAATAAATGACCCATTATTACTTTCTATTGTCTCTTTTTTTGTCTAGTTTGTTTCTTTCTGTGTAAGCTTGTGTTTTTTTTCTTAGTTTATCTTCTCAAAGAAAACAGCTCGTCCAAGCTGGCTAAAAACACTATGGATGAGCTTCACCACCTATATCATGACTAAAGTTGAAATGAGAGAAGCCTAGCTCCGCGATTTATTTTTATTAAAATAAGAATCACTAGTTCATTTTCTTTATGTTTTTCCTTTTGAAAAGAGATCAACCAAAAATTTATATTGACCATTTGATCCATAACATTTTGTTTTGTTCAAAACCTTTAATATTAGTTTCTTTTTTAATTGTGTTAGTTACAAAATAATTGATAGTTTAATTTTTTTTATTTTTGTAGTTTCAAGTCTGACATTTTATTCAATTATTATAAAAGTGGACAAACTGACGAAGCAAAAAAGTTTGTTATTTTTTTTATTTTAAAATTTTAAAATGCTATATATTTTAAACCACAAATTAGATTTTGATAAAATTTATACTTTTTAGAAATAGTTCAGTCTTATTTGAGGGGTAATAAGACAGTTCAATCCTAGTATAAGTTCTATAATAGTTGAGTCCAAAAAGAGAAGAAACTACACGTGTATTTTGTAGGACGAGAATGTCCCTTTGCACTAACTAATTTTTTTATTTTATTTATTAAACAAAAAATGACAAAACTTTTAAAATACAAATACTTTAATGTATGCCTTTCGAAGAAAAATTAATAACCATTGATCTATCTCTGCATGCATTATAACGTATGCAGAAGTAAGTTAAAATTTAGCAAATTAATTAGGTATAATCTGGGTTTCTATATAGGGTCCTCCATGGGGCAAACCATTTCTATAGTTCTATTTCCTAGATGGAATTTTTTTCCTTCTTTTTTCTTCTTTTTTTTTTAAAATTTTTTTTGGGGGCCATTGTTAACCATGTCTATTAAAAGAAAATGCATGTTGTATGTGAGGTACTACTTGTATGAAAAAAAATGCATTTGCTATTGAACTCCCTCCTCTTTCGCCTTAGTAAAATTGAGCTCCCCCATATCTATATTAGATATTTTGGAGTTACATTCTAGAGAACTCTTCTTATCCATTTTACCTTCGGTATATACCTTTATACATATATAAATAAAGGGTTCTCATTCATTTGTAAGTATTCTCAAGTTCATATCTCATAATAGAAGGAAGTTTAATTGTAGGGTTAATTATTGAAGAGGAGATAATAATTGCGGTGGATAGTAGAGTTAGGGCTAGTGCTGAACATGTAAAAAAAGGTCATTTATAAGATAAATTTTGTGACAATGATCCTCCGTCTAACATAATTAGAATTTATTTGTAAACAATTTTTCTTAACTAGCTTTTCATAACATATCACCCAATTGCATAAAACAAGACGGTTTATGTCAGGGCCAACTTATGTTTGCCCTCGACGTCTTACGTACGTCTATATCGCCTCAATCCGATGGCTCTAAAATCTACCGCCTCATTTCAAACATCCTTTTTGATGTGGGTTACCAATACCCTTATACCCTTTAACAACTTTATTATATGAATGACCAAAATCTATATATTAAAAAACAGTTTATGTTAGGCCAACTTATGTTTGTCATCGACGTCTCGCGTTCGTCTACGTTATCTCAATTTGACGGCTTTAAAAACTTAATTTTGCCCACCTTCATTCGTGGAATACTTCGAGATTTTCATTAATCACCTACAAAAATAACCCTAAATGGAGTTTAAAATCTAGCCAAAAATAGCCTAAAAATAAGGCTCAAAACCTTGCTAAAAAATAGCTCAAAACCATCCCAAAAATAAGCTAAAAACACTCCAACAGATCACCTCTTTTGCGGTGAACTCATTTGCGACGCTTACTGAGCGTCGTAAATGATTAATATTAGCGACGAATGCTGGCGTCGCAAGAGACCAACGGTAGCAAAGAATGCATTTATTATTTGGGACGTTCCTTAGTGTCGCAAATAGTATAACTTTAAATTTTAAATAAAAATAAATATCATAATTATTATTTGCGACGCTAAGAACTGTCGCAAATAATCTTTTATAATATTAGCGACGTTTATATCCGTCGCAAATAATCAAATATCATTTGCAACGTACTTTTTCGTCGTAGATAACCTAATATTGGCGACGGTTACATACGTTGCAAGTAATTGCTTATTAGCGACGCTAAGTACTGACGCAAATAATCTCTTAAGTATTATCGACGTTTATTTACGTCGTAAATAATCAAATATCATTTGCAATGCACTTTTCCGTCGTAGATAACCTAATATTGGCGACGGTTACATACGCTGCAAGTAATCTCTTATTAGCGACGCTAAGTACTATCGCAAATGATAACTTATAGTATTAGCGACGTTTATTTACTTCGTAAATAATCAAATATCATTTGCAACTCTGATATCTATCTCAAATAATGACCATCTGTCTTAAAACTGGTGTTTCCAACGAAATTTATTTTTGTTGAAAAATGAAACCATTATTTTACTTATTTGGTTACAGAAAAAAATTTATTTATATGTTATTAGTTGTGATCAATATACTAGAGCCATGCACTATCAGGGGTTCGACATCATATTTAAATTAAATATACATTTTATGGAAAAAAATTTCGATGGTGGGCAGGTGATCCCATCACCTAGCAGTGTGCAAGAGCACTTTGGCACATGCCATGGCACGGTGCTGGGTACTTTGACACGTTGATTGGCACTGTGATGGCACATTGGCATGTGTTATGTGCCAATGTGCAAGATTTTAACGCATGTCATGGCACGTTGTTAGGCACTTTGACACGTTGCATGGCACATTGACAGGTTAATGATAGTGTGCACGGGTACTTTGGCACAGGCCATGGCATGGTATTATGCACTTTGGCATTATGATGGGCACATAATTGGCATGTTGTTGGCAGTGTGCAAGAGCACTTTGGCACATGCCATGACACGGTTCTGGGCACTTTAACACGTTGATTGGCACTGTGGTATGTCACATTGGCATGTGTTATGTAGCAGTTTGCAAGGTTAATTTAGCACATGTCATGGCACAGTGTTGGGTACTTTGATACGTTACTTGGCACTGTGATGGCACGTTGTTCGCAGTGTGCAAGGGCACATTGGCTCGGGTCTGTTAAATATTTTTATAATTTGTAGCGTTACATATTTATTATTGTACGAACGGGGGTTGAGGGCACAAAGCCTCCTCGTGGGGTTCGGGGGCAACGCCCCCGAAAAGCAAACAGTTTTAGCGTATCTGTTGAAAAAGGGTAAGTGAAAGGGTGAAATTATTGACACGGTGTTGTGAGAGTTTCTCGAGTATTCCGGTTCTTATTTTATAATATTAAAATTTTAAAATGTAACAAAAAATAATAATATTTTTTAATATTAATTTTTTTGTGGATCGAAATTTTGCAGGTATTTGGTTCCATTTGTACAAGGGGTGAGCGAAAGGTTTTAGTGACATTAAAATTTTATATAATGATGATCATCTCTATGGAGATGATTCGATTGTGTGAGGATGATTTCATCTCTATATAAATCATATTCAATCATATATCACTTCACACGTTTTAAAACTTTTAACATAATTTTTAATAGGACTAAAATATGTACATCATCCTCGCAAAATTTAACCCTTAGATCATTTTTATATGGGACCTACATGAAGTGTATCAATAACATGATGGGATTAAAAGTTCTATCAGGTTAATTATTTAACAAAATACACCCAACATTACTTATTTGTCAAAGGCCTAACTAATTTGGGTGGTAATATCCACACTCAAAATAAAAAGATGGCACCCAACTAAAGCACCCAACTAATTTGGGTGGTAATATCGGCACCCAAAACCCTGGCGCGTCAAAACCCGCCCTCTTCTTTAAGCCAAATTTTTACTTTTTTGATGGGAACCATATGAACCAAAAAGCACCCCACGGCTCCACCCTCTACTGTCCCTCTTTCTCTCTCACTCTTTCTTTTTTCTGCTATACTCCATGACCGTTCTGCAACTTCAAACAAATTAGGGTACTGGTCTGATTCATGTGTGAAAGAGAGATAAAATCAGTTTGATTCTTCAGATTAGGGTATTTTCATGGGTTAAATTAGGGTTCTTAATATAGAGATCTTCTACACCAGCACAAGTCGGTAGGAAGGTATGGAGCACTCATCTCTCCCTCTCTCTCGATCTCACTCTCGATCTATCTTTGTTCTCGATTTTGTGGGTTAAATCTTACCTACACAAAACTTTGAATGTCTATCTATCAAAAACCCCCAAAACTTTGAATGTCTATCTATCTAGCTTAGTTCAGGTATGTAAAAAAAAACACACTATAAATAAAGCTTAGTTCATGTAGGTAAACAAACACACATTCTCTAAATGTCTATCTATCTATCTATCAAAAACCCCAAAACAGAAATTATAATACCCTGAATTTTTGAGTTCAAATTCGCCTTGGGTCTAACCCGAGAACTAGTATTATGAATTTATCTTAAATTGAATTATCTTTTGTGTAGTCATCTTTTGTAATAAGATCTATATATACATATTTATGTATTGTTTAGATGGGCTAACCCAATAATTCTGGTAATGGAGTTGGCAATGAAACTATGGGTTAAATGGGTTAAGCCCATCTTTACTTGTTTTGGGTTAAGACAACTCAACATTTTATAAGTTATTATTTATATTTTCGTATATATATTCATCAGTATACTTTAAACTCATTTTTGGATATCTTATGTTCTAAATTGGCCTTGGGCTATTTCAGGTGAAGTTGTAGCTCTTTGAATCTAGTTTACAGAATGGTATGGTGGGTGATATTTGGACTTATGGTCTAGGAGTTATGGTCATTACAGTATACTGTGTATATATAGATAATTTATTAAGGAATAATGTTTATTCACTCAAAACTTTTGATTTAATCCACAAGATCATTTTGATTGGTACATGTCTTCAAATCATTAAACTAGGGACATAAGTTACATTAAAGTTTTGATACACAAAATTTTATCTAGTATTTACTATTTTTATTAAATATTTGACTAAGAATAATAATGATAAAGATTTTTTCTAACATCCACCTCCATTACTACTAGATAATGGTAGATTTACTACAATCACTACTACCACTAAGTCTGATGGTTAGTCTACCACTACTAAGTGGTGGCTAGTCCACCATTGTAGTGGCTAATTCACAACCATTAATTTTATTTTTATCCAACACCTTATGATTCTACTTTCACTTATATAAAGAGGTAGTTTGTGAAGACAAGGAAGGGAGGTGGGGGAGAAGAAAGAAGAGAGAAATAGGAAGAGAGGTTTTCAATTAGAAATAAGTATTTTCAACGTCAAAAAGAAAGTTTTTATACTAGATTTGGAAGCAAATCAAAGGAGGAACTACTAATTCTCCTTGGAATAACTCTAAGGAGGAAGAAAAGAGAGAAGAAGAAATTAGCCATTGCTCAAGATTGGACCGTTGGATGGTCCTAAAAATTGAGTATGATGTAGATGAGATAATAAATTATACTTGGTTAAAATATCAGCTTATTTGGAGAAGTTTAAGTACTCCAATCACAATAAAAATCGTCATTTTTGTTAGAAGAATAAAAATAGTGAGTTCGAAATGAAAAATTCATTACTCTCAAACCTACCGTTGGATCTGTCTAATATTTTTATACAAGTGTTGTGGGATATATTAAATATTACTATAAATTTTTAGGTCAATTGGATGAAGGAAAGACCTTGATCCATCATGAAAACCCTGTTGGAGTTGCTACGCTAAATTGTAAGTAGCTGGTTAATTGAAGGGTGTGGACCAAAGATCTACCGTTGGATTGGTAAATATTTCATATATTTATTTGTTAATATATACATATATATATCATAGAAAAAGGTAAAGGGTTACCAATACTATTTTTATATTTATGATTCGCCTTGGTTAAATTCTATCTCATTTAGACAAGTCCTTACATGAGTAGAATTTCTGGTATATATTTGATAATCTGGTTACTTCTCTTTGATCGTAGATCTGATTAAGGATCTGCTTGATGGGTCGAAAACTAGACAAATATATCTTGATTATGTTAAAATTTGATAATTTTTTAAGTTTATTTACTATAGTTTTAATTTATTCAAAGTTGTTGAACTGTAATAGAGACCTAGCTAAAAGTATTTTGTTTAAAGTTATGAACTACGTAATGCTTGATCCCTAAAGGGTACGTAGGCAGCCGAAATGTCGGTTCAGCATAAAATATTCTCAAGCTATAAACATTGGACTATTCATGAGCTAAAGGTATACTATTTATTTTTTCTATAAATGGTACAATACTAACTTGGGCGTCGGAGTGTTTTCTTTTGTTTTGCAGGTACCCTCCACTATTGCCTTAAGAAAAATGGGTAGGAGTCCACAAATATATAATTATTAGATTACAAGATGTATTTGAAGGATATTTATGTGAATTAGAATATTGTGGTTAAATATCTGGTATTGAACCATGAAGTAAATTATTTTTTTATGCATAACGTTTTAATCATCAGAGTAAAGTTAAACTTTTGTACATGTCTTACTTAATTCATTATGATATGTTCTACATTTACGTACACTTATAAAGAAAGATATATATATGTGTAGACAGATTTTCCTTTATGATGAGTTAACACACGAATTTTGAATCTTAAATTCGGGATTTACCCGTGATTTAGAATTTGGGGTGTTACAGAAATCTATTAAGGGCTTCCTTAAAATTTGTTTTTGTTTTTAATGAGATTAATGAATTTTTCGGTAGCAATTTATTTTTTCCGGGATTTGAAATTTTTTCCATGTTATATTTGGATCAATATTATGTTAAGATTATGTTTGGGTGCTTTTAAGCAATATATATTTATAATGGAATTAGTTTCCTATTTATAGTTGAATTAATAGGGAGTCAATATGTGCTTTCAAAAAAAGAAAGAAAAACTGGAGTCAGTATGTTCTGTTCTGTTTTGATAATATTGGTATTATTGTGGAGTCAATATTTTGGGGCCTTTGAATTTTATTTCTTGTTATATTGGTATCAAAATTATGTTCTGATAATTAGATTTCAGTTCTTTGCTAATTAATTAATAATTTTGTTTTGTTTCTTGGGTTCTTTTACCACTTTATGTTGCTTCAACAACTTATTTTCTTCTTCTGATCAAGAAAACTGCAATTCTAACTAGAAGGAAATAAGCAAGAGAAAAGATCTTCACTGAATGGGTTCAGTCCCAGATTACCATTTAAATTAGATACACTCACTAAGCATAGGGTGCTACAGTAAATTTTGCTCTTCTGTGTATAATGAAAGATCTAACAGTAATGGAGATTAAAGAGTTACTAATGATAAGCATTGGCTACGCCATATCATATTTTGAGATGTTCAGTGTCATACTATGTTATGGTTGTTAACTAAACATATAGAAGTTGATTACCAATTTATAAGAGAAATGGTCTTGCAAAGGGATATTGAACTTCAATACATTCCAACTGAAAGTCAGATTGTGTTATCACACACAAAGAATTTGTCCTCCACTCGATTTTGCATACTTAAAGCCAAGCTTATATGGTTTGACAAAGACACCATCAGCTTGAAAAAGGGGATTTTAAAAGAGCTAGTTAATTTTCATGGTTGTTAACTAAATATCTCAGTAATTGTAATTGTATCTATCAAACTCAATAAATCATATCTTCTCAACCAATTATAAATTATCTTTGGTGAGGGAGTCTTCCTTATTTTTTATTCTTGAGTTTGTGTTTTCTCTCTTTAACTTAAGCTTGCTATTCACACTAGTGTTGTGTTTTCTTTTGATAGAGATAGGGAAGATTTCTCTCAAAGAATTGCTGGAGTACTCTTGCAGATAGCAACACAAAAGTTTGAATTCTCTTCTCTGCTGCTCTTCTGTAATAGTCTGTACCAATACTTCTTTACTGATGTTCTTATTGTTAATGTTATTGTTATTGTTGTGCAATACACACTACTTACTGTTCGTAAATTATTTGAAGACCAACAGGTCCTCCATCTAGATGAACCACCCAATGAATGTTTTCCATATGAAATTGAAAGAACTGTTTTATTAAAATTTATGTCTTTTCAACCAATGGGCTGGCAACCATTGGTGGTTACATCTAGATGGAGGACCTGTCAGTCTTCCTAGCAGATATGGTTTCACATGTAAAACATCTTACTGCTGCTGCAACTATGGACCAGTTGCTAGTGGTTTAATTGCTGCACTAATAACTAATATAAGTCTTTTATGCTACAACTTTATAGATTACTCTGCATTAATAACTAGTATAAGTCTTGAATCAATTATATTTGGTATTGGGTAATAAATGTATTGGGTAACTATGGACCTGTATCGTTTCTTTGTTTTTGCACAATTTGAATGAATTCACAACACAAGATACAGTAAAGACTCGACTAGATTGAGTTATATATGCCAATTGGATGTTGTTTAATTTATTATTTTCTTTTATTTTTTATTAATGTGACTTAACAAGCATTGTGTGTGCTGCATGTATATAACTTGATTTAGAAACAGATATGGATAAAAGTTGGATGCAATTGCGTAATAGGTTCTGGCCTGAATATATAAATGGTATTAGAGAATTTATGAATATGGCCCGCGGTCATAAAGATGCTATGGATAGGATCCTGTGTCCATGTAGAAACTGCAAAAATAGAGCAGGTTATTTTCACATTGATGTGGTTGAAGAGCATTTATGGAACGATGGCTTGGATAAGAATTACACTCGATGGGTACATCATGGTGAAGATTTTGAGGTGTTATCTGACAATGATGATGATGATGTTGTTGAAAATGGTTCTGGTAATGAAGGACAACAATTTGATGGGTTGCAAAAGATGCTTGAAGATTTACGCACAACAACACAAATAGAACCAGCAAATGCAGTTGAAACGGAAGAATTTAACAGTTATCCTAATCAGAGTGATAGAAATCAAGATACGTTTGACAGTCTTCTGTGTGAAGCAACTCATCCTTTGTATCCATGTTGCAATAAGTTTTCAACGTTGGATTTTCTTGTGAAGTTGCTTCATCTCAAGATAATAAACTGTTGGAGTAACAAATCGTTCAACATGGTTCTTGAGTTGATTAAAGCAGCATTGCCTGTAGGTGAGACACTCCCAAAGTCATATTACGAGGCGAAGATGTTACTGCGGAAACTAGGGTTTGGTTATATCCCAATACATGCATGCAAATATGATCATGCGCTATTTTGGAAGGAACATGAAAATCTTGTGAATTATCCTGTATGTGGTGAGCTGAGGAATAAAGTTGTTGAAGATAAGGGTAAGAAAATACCGCAAAAAGTCTTACGGTATTTTCCAATAAAACCAAGGCTTCAAAGATTGTTTATGTCAAGGATGACTGCTGCAGATATGAGATGGCACAAAGAAAAGCGCATTCCAGAGGAGAATGTATTCTTATAAAACTTAGGAGTGGTGTGTCCTTTTTGGGTTAGGGACTTTCCAAAAAAACCTCTTTGCAAAGTTCAAGAGATACTACATACAACATAAAGGTCTTCCAATTTTTAGTCTCAACACTCTTATTAAATTAGGAGTGGTGTGACATTCTTTTGGCTAAGAGACTTCAAGTGTCAAATCGTAATGCAAATTATTCCATAAGTTCAGGTATAGAAATTTTCTAAATTTGGTTAAACTTCAAGATGATCTAAATTAGATTGTCTTGAAGACCATACTATTTGTGGTCATTTCAAGTTGTAAATATTATTCATATATTTATATATTATTCCAAAGTGAATATTTATTCTTATAATTATCTTTATTTATATTTCATGCAATTTACTTCCAAGCAATTTTTCCATTCTTTACTTTTATACCTTCAGTTACATTTCTTGTCATTTATTTATAAGTTACTAACATTAACTTTCTAACCATTAATTACATTTCTTATCATTTATTTATAAGTTACTAACGCTAATTCTTTAATATGCTTTATTTACATTCCGTGTCATTTACTTCCAAGTAATTTCTAAACATTTATATATGATGCCCATTGTCTTTATTTCCCATCATTTTATTTGGTTGATATCTATGTCCAAAATTTTATGTGATTCGATTTATGTTTCTTAGTTACAAGCGTATGATCAATCCTCCCACAACGGGGAAACGTTAACTGTTAAACAAAAATCATCGCTTTTGGTTGAACTCATCTCCAGCGGAGCGACAATGGCAGGTGTCAATTATGTGATTGCCGGAATCGACAGCGACTTAATAATGATGTCCAATCCACTTTTTTTTTTTTTGATTTTCAGTTATTTTCCATTGAAGTATACCAATATATATTTCTATTTTTGTTTTGGTAAAAGAGAGAACTATATAGAACTAAGCAACATTACTTATTACATTTAAATTAGAAAAGGAAAGGATATCACTTGAGAGAACACTATATAAAAAGTAAGGAATACTATTAGTCCACGTCTGAGAAACATGAAAAGAGCAAGCTTCTTTTGCTAGGATGTCAGCAGCTGTGTTTACAGCTCGATGAACGAAATTGAAATCAAGAGTTCCAGATGAATCTTGATTATCAAAAAGAGACCTGACATCCTTTAGAATAGATTCAGAGCCCACCAACCTATATTTGGTGAATGTCCTTGATGTAGTTCAAAACATTTTTTTGCATCTCCCTCTATGGTGCAACTGTTGAGCCTTTCCTCCTCTGCCCAAACTATGGCTTCAAGGGCTCCAATACTTTTAGCTTCTTCGGCAGCTCCAATACTTTTAGCTTCTTCGGCAGAGGTTGTGCGACATCTGAGTCCTCTTGCACCACAACAAACACCTGAATGGTCACGCAAAATCAGACCTATTCCTGCAAAAGACTCACTAGAAACAAATGATGCATCGAAATTTATTTTGAAGTGATTCATCAGAGGGGGAGTCAGTCCATCTTGGATATTCAATAGGGATTACACTGTTTACATGGGTAAGCAACAAAGGGGTCTGCTTTTTTCTTTCCCTATCTCTAAAAGTTTCTAAGAATATTTGGGTGTTAGTAGGTATCAACAGAGGGGAAGAAACTTTTCCTTCAAACACCCTGCAACATCTTTCTTTCCAAATAAACCAACTTTTTGCAGCTCCTATATTATAAGTGCTAGTGATATTACTAGCTTCATTCCGTTCTCTCTCTTGGTTAAGGATCCAACTTGTGACCATGATTTTGAATGAAACACTATATTGAAGGATGGGTATAAATTTCTAATATCACTTTTGCATTATTTTTAAGAGTTCAAATCTTTTCTTTTTCAATGATTTCTCTGTTTTTTTTTTTTGGTTACCCACACTAGTTATAGGTATAACATGACAATAGACGAAGCCCTAGATCTAGCTCATAGATGCATTTACCATGCAGCACTGAATGACATATATACAGGGGGAGAGTCTATAAAAGGTACTAAATCACAATACTCTCTCTATTCTCTCTTTCTTTCTTGCTTTCTAGTTTATGTATAAACTCGTTTTTTTTTTTTTTTTACAGTTTGTCTTCTCAATGAAGAAGACTGATTGATCAGACTGTCTACCAACAGTTTTGATGAGCTTCACCACCTATACCACACCTGAAGTTGAAATGTAGACGAACGCCTAGCGAGGTACTTATTTTAATTTACTAAAAAAAATCACTATATAGTTTGTTTTCTTTATTGTCTTTCTTTCTTTTTCTTTTAATCTTTTGTCACTTGAAGATGGAAATGAGATTGAGATTATTTCTAAATCCTGTTGTTGTGATGTTTCTATTTTGTAGTTGATAATGAAGCAGGGGGCATAAACAGGATGAAAACTGAGTTATCTTGGAGTTGAAGGATACCCCTTTAGTATTTTTAAAATGCTGTTATGACCTTTATGATGATGAACAATTACATGTTATCTTGGAGCTATTTCAGTCTATATATACTTTTTATGAAGGATAAGAACTGAGATAAGAATAATGTGGTACCTAATTTTTACATATTTTTAATTATATTGCACTTGACTATATGCCTAATTTCTACATATTTTTTATTAGTTTATAAAAATTAGGTAATTTATAAGCCGTTCAATTTTTTCTTTTGTTAACTTTAAACCAAGTTTTAATGGGGCTAGAAGGCTAGAAGTTTTAAAACATTGTGATTTTATATGAGGATGATCTACAAGATGCGGAAAACATCTTCCTATCCTTTGATTATCTCCATGTGGGCCCACAAAGAACATGTAAAAAACATGTAAGCGAATCCATTCTCTTATTTAATAATGATTCAATTAAACTACCAATTTGAAGTTCAACAAAATGGGATTACAATAACAGTCATTGAAAATTTCAATAAAATGGAGCATCATCGTATTAAGAACTATGGTTTTCTACAAGTCTGACCATAGATTTATAGGGACAGATTCAGCATCTTGAAACCAATTATACCAAACCAGGAAGGCAGGAACTACTTGAGATCAAGAAAGAGAAGACAGGAAATCTGCTAGAGCTGAATGGACATGAAACGGAAGCATTATTTGCAAAGTTGGTGATTGATTGTTGTTCTTTAACTCTCGGTGCAGGTTTTTAGCTTGAATTTGGTGGTATGGTTCAATCACATCTAAACAGAATTTGGTGCCGATTATTTTGTTTTATATTTCAGATCAAGTGTTAGTGGGTCTGCTTTTTTCTTTATTGAATTAAGTCTTAGGCCCTGCTTGGTATGCAGAAAAAATTTGTAGAATGCAAATTATTACAGCTGTAGTAGCGGTAGTTTGCATAGACAAATAGAGTCATAGGTATCCTAACTAGCAGAAGAATACCGTATCAAACAGCTGATTTATCAATTTGATCGGGAATAACTGCACCAAACAGGGCCTTAACAAAAATTTAAAATTTAAAGAAGCAACGAGAGAGTTTTTAACAATTAATCTGTTAACTTTTGGAGTATTACAATTAATCAGCACCACTTATATTGTAACGATTTAGAAAATAGATTTTAATTTCAAATTAACTAAATTTTAAAACTTTAAAACTTATTGAATTTACTAATTTCTGTTTTCTCTCAATCCGTTAACAATGCAAAACAAGAGAAACTGAGGGTTGATGTAGACCTTCCTTTCTTTGGTCGAAATTTATCTCACTCTACCATGGGGAAGTTTGCTGGTTGGTCTTTGGAGGTCTTTATGTGTAGCGGTGCAAGAAGTGAGCTATGGCAATATGTTAAGCCTCTCACAATACATCAATCAAGGAAGATATATGGCCGGTGTATGCTGGTGGTATTTTTTGAAACCCACAAGCTAACGTCTCTCCAAGCAATCTTATTCATCATGTTTCATTTCAGATTTCAGCAAGTTTTATTTTCGGCAGATGTATGTATTTTTTATTTTTTAAGGCACAATGAGCTTTAAGTATGTCTTTGATTTGTCTTTCTAAAGTTAGCCATTCCTGAGGTATGGTAGGTAAGTATGCGGCTTTCATTTTCAATTTTTTCGTTGTATGGTAAGATGTTTTTATTTCAAGATTGCTCAATTTAGATAAACATATTTAATATAGGCAGCTGTTCAAGTGCCATCACTATATTGCCATTATAGTAATATTGTTGGGTTACACATACAAATAAACCAATAGCTATTTTTTTGTGAAGATGATCTTCATTGTAAGGAGGACGTTCTCACAAAAAATCTTTTCATTCTAAAACTGGCAATCCAGTCATCCAATTTTTTTAAAATTAAGGTTGCGTTTGATAGCAAGGTGATAATTTAATATAATTGATATTTCTTAAAATAACTCTTCCATACCCAAACCGTATGGATGGTTGATTTATTTATACATATCACTTAACTTGATGAGCAAGACTAGGATATAACAAAACTTATCTTAGTACTTATCTGATAGGACTCCTTCTCCTTCTTATCATTATCTGGGATACGTGTGAACTTTAAGAGTTCAACACAAACACAAACATAGGTAATACAGATTGAGTACGTAACATGCATGCATGCGGGACGTTGAGGGTTGGTTACTTAATACGCCCCCTCAAGTGAAGCGTCCATGAATGGACGTTTAACATGCTATGAAGATTAGCATGACGCGTAGAGCCCAAGCTTTTGGTGAATATGTCGGCCAATTGATCTTTGGTGTTGATGAACCGAACTTTAAGTTGGCGTCGAGTGACCTGTTCATGGACAAAATGGTAGTCAATTTCGATATGCTTTGTGGGAGCGTGAAACACAGGGTTAACCATGAGATATGTGGCACCCAAATTGTCACACCAAAGGGTAGGGCAGCATTTATAATGCCCAATTCTCGCAGAAGAGACTCAACCTATAGTATTTCAGCAGTGGCAGTTGTGAGAGCACGATATTCGGCTTCGGTACTGGAACGGGCAATTGTAGGTTGTTTGTGGGCACTCCAAGAGATTAAATTTCCACCCAAAAACACACAATAACCACTAGTTGAATGTCGATAGTCAGGACACCCAGCCCAGTCAGCGTCAGAATAGGCATTTATTTGATGTAAAAAATCCGTGAAAGCACTGAGTTGAAGAGAGGAACCAGCCCGAATGAACAGACCATAATCATGAGTACCTTTTAAATAGCGAAGGATTCGCTTGACGGCTTGCCAATGGTCGTCTTTGTGTCCAAGGGAGTGGAGATTGATTTTGCACCGTCCATCTTAGTATGAGATAGTAAATTAGAGATATATTTTCTCTGAGTTAATAACAACCCAAAAGAGGAGCGACTGGCCTCGACCCCCAAAAAATAATTCAAGTCACCAAGGTCTTTGATTGCAAAAGCCCGGTTGAGATCAACAATGAGTTGTTGAAGAGCCGCAGAAGAGGAGCCTGTAATGATAATGTCATCAACATAGATAAGAATATATGTAACTGATTCCTTGTTAGTACGAACGAAGAGAGAGGAATCCGCCTTAGATCCAATAAAACCAAGTTGCGTAAGGAAAGCATTCAGGCGGTGGTACCATGCCCTTGGGGCCTGTTTGAGACCATATAAAGACTTGTGTAATCTGCACACATACTGAGGATTATGCGAATCTGTGTATCCTGGGGGCCGCTGCATATATACTTCTTCTTGTAAATAACTATTTAAAAAGGCATTCTGAACATCTAATTAGCGAAGAGGCCAATTACGAGCAAGAGCTATAGATAGAACAGTGCGAACTGTACATGGTTTCACTACAGGACTGAAAGTTTCTTTATAATCAATTTCTGCCTGTTGACTGTAACCTTTGGCAACAAGACGCGCCTTGTAACGATCTACAGAACCATCATGTTTATGTTTGATACGGAAGATCCACTTACATCCCACAACATTATGACTGGAAGGCGGGGGAACGAGAGACCATGTTCCATTTTGAAGGAGTGCATTCACCTCTTCATCCATAGCACGACGCCAATGAGAGTAAGGGGCAGCCTGTGCATAGGTGGAGGGCTCATACTCATCCTCTCCCTGTAACGGGTGTTTAGTGGCACTATAAAGCTTTTTCGGTTTAAACACACCCACCTTGGATCTAGTAACCATGGGATGATCATTGGTGATATTGGGAGGGACCGGCCCCGGAGGCTAATGTCCCACATTGGATATGAGAGCCTAGCAAACTCAATATATAATAATCCTGGGTCACACCACTCAAAACTAATTGGCAATGAGTGGTGTGACCCAGGACCATTATATATTGGGTTTGCTAGGCTCTCATATCCCATGTGGAACTATTCTCATCACGCCCCCTCACGTGTGGCATTCTTTTGCGCCTAACATGTGGAATTCTTTTTGGGTGACGTGGAGCACGTGTGGCCATTGGGCCTATCACGTGTGGGCCTGTGCTCTGATACAATGGTAATTTAATATAATTGATATTTCTTAAAATAACTCTTTCATACCCAAACCGTATAGATGGTTGATTTATTTATACATATCACTTAACTTGATGAGCAAGACTAGGATATAACAAAACTTATCTTAGTACTTATCTGATAGGACTCCTTCTCCTTCTTATCATTATCTGGGATACGTGTGAACTTTAAGAGTTCAACACAAACACAAACATAGATAATACAGATTGAATACGTAACCTACATGCATGCGGGACTTTGAGGGTTGGTTACTTAATACAAGGAAATGTGTTCCACGGAAATAAATTCATTTCCATCACTTCTGCGGAATTAATTCCTTGGGGGGCCAAGGAAGCCTATTCATTTCCATCACTTCTGCGGAATTCATTTCCATCACTTCTGCGGAATTAATTCCTTGGGGGGCCATGGTTACATGTGGAATTAAAAATGTAAATAAACGGCGGAATTTGTATTGTTTCCGCGGAACTAACCCATTTCCAGGGAATTCAAATGCTATCAAACACAGCCTAAAGGTGATTGAATCATTCATTTTTACCATTAGATTGCATCAATGGATCATGAAGACATAGTGAGGAGAACATCCTTGCAAAAATCAGCCCTTGATTCAATTGTATGTGGGCCACATAAGCCATGGTAATACCGATGGCATCCAAACCGTTAACCTTTTTTTTTTGCTTTTAGATTTATTAGAAAGGAATAATTTTTTTTGCTTTTAAAATGCCCGCGCCCTATTATTTCATTGTCACTTCAAGAAAAAATATAGCAATTCACCATTATTAATTTTCTATAGATATTTCTTTAAAACAGTTATAACATGCGTTTTATTGTCATTAATTTTGGATCCTTCCCATCCAAAGAACTTGCCTTTTTGAAAACAATAATAATTAGAAAGGGATGGATTCCATTAGTTATTAACTTCCTAAAATTATTCTACACGTAATTTTTTTAGAATGGGATTTTTTACCAAATTATATTGTTATACTGTTATGTTCCCAACGTAGACTTTCTTTTTCCCAAATTTTTGCAAGCGATGAATTATAAGGTATAATTTATTACAAGGAGGATCGAATTTTGTCTCCAATAGTTTTCTTTATACTCTAATTTTTTTTTGTATACTCTTGATTTGTGTTATACTATTGAATTTTAATTTAATATGGGCACTCACTATCTACAAATATATATATTTTTATAGTGGATAAAAATATCAGTCTAATATATATCTTACTAATTTAATTTGGTTTTAAATTGTAAAATGATTCTATTTCATGTTATTCAATTAAGAAAGATATATAAATATTTGCTTTATTGATTTAATATGAGCATAAAAATAATTAAGATATATTCAAATAACGGAGTTTCTTAAAAAAATAATTCATGTGCTTTGCACGGGCTCTAAAACTAGTAATATACTATAGGAGAAGCTTTGGGTTAACAAAACCATCTATCTTAAGTGTGGATTAAGAGAACTTACATTATAAACATAGGGCTCAATCTATTATCTATTATTGGGTTAATAAAACCCTCTCTCTCTTATGTGTGCGTGAAAAAAATTTACATTATAAACATAAATTCTAATTCTAAAATAACTAAATTTTTTAATTATCTAATAAAAAAATTCAAATTTTTTATTTGAAAGAAGCCCTCGTGCCTTGCACGGGATATGGGGGCTAGTAATATACTATAGAAGAAGCCTTGGGTTAACAAAACCCTCTATTTTAGATGTGGGTTAAAAAAACCTACATTATAAACATATGACCCAATCTATTATCTATTACTAGCCCCCATATCCCGTGCAAAGCTCGGGGCTTCTTTTAAAAAATTAATTAATTTTTTTATTAGATAATTAAAAAATTTAATTGTTTTAGATTGGGCCATATGTTTATAATGTAGGTTTTTTTAACCCACACTTAAGAGAGAGGGTTTTGTTAACCCAATAATAGATAATAGATTGGGCCATATGTTTATAATGTAGGTTTTTTTAACC